>PVLD010000733.1:0-251718 GCA_004027595.1 Dinomys branickii | reverse complement strand
CATGTCTGTATATGGGTCCATACATCTACAATTCGAAGATATCAATGGATAAAGCAACAACTACTGTTGAGACCATATCACCTTGTCTATAGATTAGTTGTGATTGTACTATTTTCTATGATAATGGGTGTCTGTTTGTCAATATGTTTTTGTACTTTTATGTTTCTAAAATAAAAAAAATAAATAAATAAAAAATAAATTGAATTTACGTATGTGTACTTTTTAATTAAGTGGATAATTTTCATGGCCTAATAAGAAGAAATTTTGCAAAGACATTTAAATGCAGTCTGTGTCTTCATTTTTACTGTGTAGAGGCTTTTCAGTTTTCTCTGTAAAGTATACCAATGTGCTGTTTAATGGATGGGTGGGTGGATGGACGGTAGCTGGATAGCTGGATAGCTGCATAGATCGCCACTTCATTAAACATGCCAGATGTCTTCTGTATCTACGCTTCTTTCACAGTAGCTGGTGTCAACACGAGACACTGGTCTTCCAACACACTGTGAGCCCCTCCCTAAGAAGTGTATTTGCTGGCTTTCTTCGGAGTTTTGCTGCCTCTGCTCACCCTAAGACTTCCCCGCTCCTCTTCCTATTTCATCCTGCACATCCTCAGGCAGGTGTCAGCTCTGCTTGGCCCAGCTCTTACTAACGCTCCTGGAAATGAGGGTGCCATTTTGTACTTCTTTGTTTTCAGCATGAACTAGATTTTAATTTCCATTTTTGTTTTTGCTCATTTTTCCTTCTATCTAATTAATAGCAATTCCTCATGGCACTAACGTCAGTGTTTTGCTAAGAGGGGCTTCAAGGTGCTATTTCTGTTCTGTCTTTTATCATTTTTCTCTTTCTTTGGTGTAGTTACCACCATGTTTGTAACAGAAATCCTCATATGTAATTTGTGGGTTAGAAAAGGATATTTAAAAATGTTTTGAATTTTTAGAAGTTAATGGCAGCATTAAATGTGTACAGAAGAGTGAAAAACCTGCCCAAACTGATGAATACGCCCAAGTGAGAAGACTCGCATGACAGCACATTTAAAGAAACAGACCATTACCCACACACACCCCTCGGCCTTCCCTCTTCTTGGTCCTAATGCTTTTTAATTTTTTTGTTTTGTTTTGTTTTTGCTTTTGGTGGTTTTACTCTTTATGCATTCTAAGTTTTTTTTTCAATTTTTTAATCAGAAAAAAATTATAAGCCACATGTAAAAGTATTTTTCTTTCAATCAATCTTTTATTAGGAACAATTAGTTCTTAGTGAATTACTGAATTGTTTCAGCTTTTGTTTGGTTAAATTGTAGGAACAGGAAATAAGTCTGCAAGAGAACAACAAAACACCTTCAGGACTTAAGGGCTGATACGGTAGCATCACAGTCATTATTTAGACAAGTTACTTCTAAAGCTACAGGCGTTTATAATTGGCCCAATTCCTGGCAGATCATATCAAACTCAGACCTTAAAAAATATCGTATGCTCTCCATATACTTGGATACTGGGGAAGATCTACAAGGGGCTGCTTGAACTACTTTCTTGGATTTACTTGTTACATTTTGAAAAATAAGATTTTATCCTGATGTGTCTGGATCCACATTATAACCACTGAATTAACCAGAGGTTTTATCTTCTTTATCCTGTAAGAACAGTGATAGCTACCCCAGCCAACCCTTGAGGTAGATGGAATCACAACCCGCTATTTTGCAAAACTGTTGCTGTTTAACTTTTAAAACTACAGATCTTTCTACTCACTAAAGATTGAAATACTGTAGCACATTTTAGTAACAACACAAAGAGCCTAGAAATGAAGTATACTTGCAAAAATCAAGTAGTAGTCTTGGGGTACAGAAGAATAAATGTGACAAAGCACACTCACACACTAAGGCTTGACTTCATTCTCTTCTTCAGGGTTTGACTTTGTCCTCCCCTTTACTTGGAAAGTGCGCCCAGTGAGTTGGCCTCTGGGTAATATACCCAAGTCCAGTGTCGACTAGAATGTACCTCAACAGCTCAAAGGTCACTCTTTGTTTTCTGGGACAGAGAAAGCAAGATTGAGTCACTGTCAAGTTGACTGACTCCCACAGTACCCCAGAGTCTAAGCTGAAAGAAAATCTCATTGCAGCACCAGCACTCTCCAGCCAATGGAGATCATACAAATAGTTGGCTGCACTGACCGTGGCAAGGACTGAAGCAAAGCAAGGGAGGCTCTCACTTGCAGGGATGAGCTAAAGCTGGAGATTGGTCATTTGTGCAGAGGCAGGGCGGGGCCAGAGTGCCTGAAGAATGAATGCCTGGACGGTAATTGTCAAGCCCCCTTTTCCCGTGCAGTAGGAGGCCTCCACCTGACCTCAGCTCTTGCCTCTTATTTTCTAATTCCCCTTGCTCTTTCTCCCTGGGACTACGATAGCTGTGCCGGTGCCAATATCACTCCCACAAGGCAATCACTCTACATGCAAATTCCTTGGGTTTTCGTTCTACAGCTCCTCTCACTTGAGGATTTGCAGTGTCGTAAAGTGCTACCTCTCCCTACAAGCCCAGCCCTCTCTTGTCACTGCCATGGGACTTCAATTTCTCTGACTCTGAGTGACCTTTGCTGGTTCAAAGAAAAGCTAAACTCCAAAGCTGTCATTTGTTAGGAGTTGTTTGTCACATAACCATGCCTTTCTGGTCTCTCTAAAATGAGTTTAATTCCAGCTCTACCAATGTTTGGTAAACCAAGTGAGCGTTAGGGTTCTCAGAAATATGTTGTTAACTATCTATTTATCCAAAGCACTGCACTGAGGAATGAGGATATTGTCTTACTAAGTATGTGCTTTTCAAACAGTAACAGTATAAAATGCATAAAAACACAAAGACGTAGAAGAATGATGCCATGTTTAGCCCTTGTTTGTCACTCTTTTTATAAAGTTAATATACAGCAAAAAAGATGGTGATGGGAACTTTTAAATGTCATGTTTTTCCATCTTCCAGTACTTAACTGTTAAGATTGAGATATTGTGCAATTTTATTTAGATATGAATTATGATATAATTAACCAGCACAGACAAAGTCTGATTGTTGTTTGCTTTGAAGGCAGAGTTCTAAACAAAAAAAATGGAGTTTATTTTTCATTTTTTGGTTGGGTTTGTAAATGATGAAATTTAAATTCTATTCTTATTGTGGTGAATGTCTATGTGTATACTTCCTTGAGTATTTTTAGACAAGAAACTATCCTTAATTTCAGGAAAATTACAAATGTCTATATATACTTATTAGATTTTTATTTTTATGGAATTATGGAATTAAAAATTATGTAATGGTAGAAATCCTGGGGTGCTGTGTATATAATAGAAAATGTTGTATTATAACATAACACATTCTAATATAATATTAATCTAGTGTTTCTAAGAATATAGTTATTAAATATCATGGGGGGAAATCCAGATGGCTGAGTCTGTTTTAATAAAGCATATAGTGTTTGTTATAAGGAAGATAGTTTTTCAGATATTAAATTTGTACCACCTAAATATATGAAGTGTAAAAATATTAGCTTTGTTACTGATTAAATATTTCATAAGGTTTTACCATGCGTCAGATGACACTGGAATAATTCCAAAGAATAAATGACCTGAGCCACTACATTACTGAGAATTGAGTATAAGAACTCTTATAAAAGACTGCAGTATATGGTTGTTACGTTGGGAAATAGAAAATGTCCTTTTCTTCAAAGAACTTGTGATGAATAGATGAATAAAGTAAATACAAAAATAGTCTAAAACAGAGAATAGTAACTCCAAAAGAGAAATGGAGTGCCCAAAGCAATTAATGAAGTTAGACAGGATTTCTATCTCTAGGGACAGAACTCATTTCATTCATATTGAGATATTTGAAGAATGAGTGTCTTAGATCAGGTTCTATAATAAAATACTTGGGTCTGAGTCATTTATAAAGAATAGACATTTATTTCGGCTTATATTTCTTGAGGCCAGAATGTCCAACAGCTTAAGGCCAACCCTTGTGTTTCTTTAGCTCAGAGAGAAAATCAAAAGAGCAAATGAGTGTAAGGAAGCAAGAGGAAGCCAGGAAATGGAATTTACCTTGAGAATAACACAGGTATGTTCTTGGGGATGGAGGTTCACCTCAGGAGTAGGGTGCTTGCCTTGCAAGTACAAGGCCCTGGGCGCACCACCATGGGATGGGGTGAGGCATGCATTCACCTACATTGCAATAGCTGTGTCTTCCTACAAAAGTTAGCCCATCCTTGTAAGAAGGTCTAACCTGTTTCTGCATTCATAATGGCTTCTCCTCCAGGACCCAAACATCCCATAAGGCCCCATCTCTCAACACTGCCACACTGGAAAGTGATCCTCAGCCTGAGTCTATTCAAACCACACAAATGAGTAAATGAGTCCTTGTAGGATAGATTCAGTTAAGGTAAAGTGCACTTCTATATATGGAATAACATGAGAATTACTAAGTTTGCCAAGCCACACATGAAGAACTATAGTCAGTGGGAGCAGTATTTACAAAAACTGCAACTTGAAACATGTGAAGAAGAAGGTAGCCAGGACGGTGAGGTGATTTAAAACCGGTAATGTAGGCAGTGAGGAGACTAAGGCTCTGAGGAAGTTTAACCTAGAGTAGAAGTGAATTAATCAGGAGATGAGATTGCTGCCTTCACGCAAGGTGGTGGAAGTCAGTAATGTGAGAGGGGAAGTAGCCACATACTGCAGGACTCAAGAGGCTCAGCTCACGCCAGCAGTAGGAACTGTAGGAAGATAGACTGTGACATAAGAATAAGTGGCTAAAAGTAGAAATTTTCAGAAAATGGCAAGGATAGCCTCAGAAGGAAAAGTTTCAAGAAAAGCAGTATGTGGAGTGGGTAGAGACTACACTGAAATCCTCCTCTTGCCAGCTGTATAACCATTACGAGCCGCTGAAGCTATATAAGCCTCCGCTTCCACATTCAGAGAATGGCAAAATTAATTCAACATTTACTTCATAGACCTATTTTGAGTATTCTGTAAGTGTTTAACCAACAGTGACTGGCACATCATAAAATATTCTATATGTTTAATTAAGTCAAATGCTGCTCAATCTCTTACCGGTTATTATAGATGTAAATTAAAGCACAAAATGTCTTTTTAGACTTGATCAACTTGTAGTTTCGAGTCTTCGGTTCTAAAGCTAATACATAAGAAAGCAGAGCCATAGGGAGATAGAGAAGTTATCCAAATTAAAACAAACAACCAAAAGAGCTACAGAATGTAAAGCAGACAGACACAAAACAGAATAACTTCATTATGTGATAAAGCAAAGTGCCCCACTGATACAAAAAGATGAAGTTCTTTACACTGTAAGGAGAAGCACTAAACGTTGAACAGATAACAAAGAGTTCAGTGAGATTTGCAAAAAGAAACTCCTGGTAATTTTTCAGAGTTCATTTGAGGAGCCAGATTGTAACAGATAAAAAGGTAAGTGGAATTAAGGATGTGGAAGTAACCAGTCGGAGAAACAGTTCTGAGGAGTGTATTTAGTGTTTATCAAACATTGTAAGTGTAGTGGTTAAAGGAAGGACACTAAGCAGGCGTTCCAGCCGAGAGAGGGGAAAGGGAATGAGACAAATGTTGTTTTATATAAGAAAAAAAAATTAACTTGTTCGGGAGCCTTGAAGCTTCAATGGGGAAAGAGGAAATATTCAGTGAATCCTTGAGAAGTAGAATCAGTTCTGGAACCAGACATTTCTCTATTAAATTCTGGTGCATTTCATATGAAATGAAATATTCAAAATCACAATTTGATACTTTACGGCTGGGGTATTTTTATTTCTAGACTCAGTAGACTGAACTCTGAAAATATACATATAGATACAGATGAAAAATATAGATAAAGATGCAGACTGTGTCTGTCACATCAAAATAAAATGTTATATCTGCTCTAATGAAGTTATTCCAACTTACATGCTATTGCTGTTCAGTATTTCATCATATATTTTCATGAACCCAGTGAGTATGAGTAATATTTTTACAATGTTTATTTAGCTTTATCTATGTTAGTTTCTGTCTCAGATTTCCTTCTTATATGATTCTGTTTTATTCACTGAGTCAATTCACATTTTTTTCTGAAGATATAATTTTGCAGCTTAGCATAGATAGCACTTACTTTTCTTTGGTTTAAAATGACTATTTCACCCTTAAACTTGAAAGATAACTTTTCTGGATGTGTAGTCCGTGTTGAAAGTTATTACTTAAGCTGGGGATATAGCTCAGCGGAATAAGCGCCTGCCTAGCAAGCGCAGGGTCCTGAGTTCAATCCCCAGTACCACACACACACACAAAAAAGAAAGTTATTACTTAAAACATCTCTTGTTACATCTTTTTTTGACACAGGGTAGCACTATGCAGTTCAGGCTGGTGATGCATTTATTGTTGGCCTCAAACCCTTTTGCCTCAGCCTCCTGGGTGGTGGGATTATAGGTGTGCACCGCCAGGCTTTGCAAAATCGCTTTAAAGATATCTGTGTCTTCTGGCTTCCATTGTTGCTGGTGTGCTTGTCCTTTCAAACTGATTGTTTTTTGTTTGCAAGTAACTGTGTATGTATGTTTTTAACCCCTTCTCTAGCTGATTTCAGGAATTTAACCTGCCTTTTCACTTCATTGAGGGGGAATTCTTTTTATCTTTTGTGGTTTAAATTAGTATTTTTTTCCTCGAGCTGTGAAATATCAAATTTCAAGTATTACTTTTCCTTATAATCCACATTCTCTGCCAGAATTCTGAATAGACACGTTAGACCTTCTTATAATAAAAAATGGCACTCCTTGTCATTTCTTCATTCAATTTCTACTGCCTTGATGCCTCATTCCACACAGAATCATTTCTGCAGATACACCTTCTCAGTCCTTGCTTCTTTTCTTGAAGGATTTTATTTTCTGTGATTTATTTATTGTTTAGATTTTTATTAGTGCATGTGTGCAGCACACATTTCAATTGCTTTCCCTCTCCTCTCGCACGTTTTATTTCTCCAGCATCTAATCTTGGAAGATCTTATAAAATTAACTATTATATATACAAGATTGAAGGCTGGAGTAATAGGCCTACTGTGTGTATAAATACCAGTTTTTATCCATTTATCTGCTGATGGACGTGTAGGCTGTTTCCATGATTTAGCTATCATGAATTGTGCTCTTGTAAACACGAGTATGGATACAGCACTGTGGTATGATGTATTTAACTGTTTTGGAAAGATACCTAGCAGTGCAATAACTAGGTCAAATGGCATTTGTACTTTTAGTTTTTCGAGGAATCTCCATGCTGATTTCCATAGTGGTTTTATCAGTTTACATTCCCACCAACAACGGAGAAGCGTTGCTTTCTCTCCATAACCTTGCCAGCATTTGTTATTGGTTGATTTCTTGGTGGTAGCCATTCTTCCTAGAATGAAATGGAATCTTAGTGTGGTGTTAATAAGCATTTTTAGAATGGCCAGCAATGTTGAACTTTTTTTGTGTTGTTTTGTGTTTTTCCAGCCCATATTTTAACGAGTCTATCTTTCCTCTAGAGAAGGTATTTGGTGTCTTTGTCAAAGTTAAAATAGCAACAGGCCTGGAGTGGTGTTTGTCATCTAATCTGAGCCATAAGTCTGGGGTTTTTTTTCTGTTTTAACTGATGCCATGCTGTTTTTATCACTGCTGCTTTGATTCTGTGTGATGTTTGAAATTTTTCTACTGAATTTTTAAATAAATAACTATATTTTTCACTAAGAGTTCTATCTGCTTACTTTTCTTCTGCCTTGTTATTTACATTTATTAACATAAATGCATCTGTTATTTTCTTAATCTTTACTGTGTTATATATTGTGTCTAATAATTGAAATATCTTAGATCCTTTTGGCTGAAATTACTTATTTATCTTTCTAGCTTTAATGAGGTAATAATATTTTTAGCATGTTTTTAGTTTTTAAATGTGACATTATACTTGGTTGTTCTTAATCTGTAGGTTAATCAGAGACTCAGTGGAAGATTTTTCTATTTACAGAGAAACTGTCTTTACTTCCATTGGGAGACAAGGAGGAGGACTAAATCAATGAACCTTGAGGATCTCAATCTAACAATGTCTCAGGATTTGTTGTTCACATGAAAATAGTTCTATAGCTTCTTGGCTGTCCAAGCACCAGAGAAGATGTATTATTTTTTCCCAGAATGACCGTGATTCCATGTGTACTCTACACTTGCCTTGAGGGTTTTCCTTCATTATTTCCTGCATTGCATTACAAAGTATATTTCTTGTGACTTATTCAGCATGTTCATATTTTCACAGAAAAGTCCCTCAGATTGTTTAGTTCATTATTTTTGGAAGCCATTATTATGGTTATATCTAGATGTACTCCTCCCCACCCTCAAGCCTTATTGGGTGCTAGGTGGGGCTTTCGGGAGGTAAGTGAATCCTGAGGGAGTAGTATTCCTTGGTGGGTTGTCCACCGTTAGGAGCTGGAGCTCCGTAGGAAGAGCTGTGTCGCTAGAGTCCTGGCCCGGAAGGGTTCATCTCCCTCCTGGGCTCCTCCGTTCTTTCTGCTTTCCAGCTGCCATGAGGTGAGCTGCTTGTCCTTTCCTCCTTGACGGACGAGCTCACCTGTCAATGCTGATTCTGCCCCGGAGCCAGCAGACCATGGATGGAACTTGAGCTAAACGCCTTCCTTAACTGGTCTCAGTGACAAGAAACTAAGATAGTAACTATCCTTGAGTAATTTCTTCCATTTTACAAATTTGATATAATTTGTATATAATTAATATACAAATAATATATAATATAAATTAATATACAAATAATTTGTATATAATTAATATACAAATTTGATATAATTAATGCACCAAACTCATGACAAGATAATTTTTTAAATTTAAAAATTGCCATTTTACAAAATACTACCACAGAACTTGGAAATTAAACATATGTATATATTTAATTTTTCATATAAAAATATTTTACCTGAGTGTTTCTGCCGAGAGATAGCAAATAATTGTTCTAAAATCATGCTTTTCTACATCTCAGTTCTGTATTGTCTGGGAAAGTGATAAAGGGCTATAGGTGGCTATAAAGCACTTGAAGCATACATAATCTGAGTTCAAGATGCCCCTTGAATGATTTTCCAATTTAAAGGATGTAAAACATCTTGTGAACAATTTTACATTGCTTACAGATTTAAATGGTAATATTTTGAATATATTAGATTAAATAAAATACATTTTATGGTTAACTTTACTTGTTTAAATGTGCTTTTTAATGTGACTACTAGAAAATTTAAATTATGTTTGTGGCTCACATAATATTTCCACTAGAAAGTATGGTAGACTGTCCAGAACTTTTCAAGTTTCTTAAAAATTTAGTTATATTTTTAAAATATTGACTTTAAATGTAAAATGATTATATTTTCATAAACTTGCAAAGGTTAACCCCTAAAGAAGGCTCACATAGTAAGTGAATGCTCCGAATAGACTCTAAAACTTATTCTAGAATTAGCTTTGGATAAGAAATGGCTTTAATTTTTGTTTTTCGTTGTAAATATGTTTAGTAAATTCTCTTTATGAAAATTTAAAGGAATTTAGAGATGATTAAATCAAAAGTTGAAAATAAACTCCTTGATCCTAACCATTCTGAAATGACTAATGTTACACTATTTCAATTTAAAAATATACACATGATTTTTGTACTTAAAATATGATGTTTTAAAAATAATGATTAATTTCAAAAGTGAACAACAAGATACTCCTTGGTTGAATGGTAGTCACCAGCTGTTAGGATGATCAGGAAGAGCTGCTGAGAAATATTGAGCAATGAGGTATGTCACAGGTACACAGAGACAGAGGCGCTGGTGGACTATTGCACAGTAGATTGAGCATAGATAACTATGCTGTACATATAATTCCCTGTACATATCAATAAAGTTAAAAGAAAACATTGTGAAAGTTTTAAACATGAAGAAATAATAAATGTTTAAGTAAATACATGTGTTTAAACTCATTTAAACATTATATAATATATACATGTCCTAAAATATTACATGGTACCTTATTAATAAGTATCATTTTTGATTCTATGTATTAGTGAAAAATAAAACTAAACACAAAGAAAAAAATAGCAAAGGGTAGATATAATTTTAAGAGTAGTTACCCAAGTAAGGTAAAATAAGTGATCTTGGAGAATAAAACTATCCACACTTCAGCAATATTTCTGAACTGAATTAATGAATATAGAGTACATGTAAGACAAATGGTTAATGTGAAACTATTTTGGAATAGATGTTACTTAAATACATGATACTGAATATGTATTTTAAGAAGCAACATTGATTTTTATGAAATTAACTTTCCCCAATATTTTTTCCTATCACTCTCATGAAATAATTTCACCTCATAAAAAGATTACTATAGGAGTTACCAATGGAGTCTCTGGATTATACACTGCTAACTTTAAAGGTTTACTGTGAGAATTTCCGTAACTTCTAATTGATATGACTTTGAGATTTAGTGGTAACCTTGGCTCTTAATCTGTAATGAAAAATATGGAGTCCTGTTCATTGTCCCCTGCGTTTTTCAGTAGTAACCTAAAAGGCTGTCCTGGGGACACAAAAGTCAGACATTTTCTCCCCGCAAATTAAAAAACATTTCTTTTAAAAATTAGCCACTGCTATGCCTTCATTTTATAAGTTTTTAAAACAAGTCTTGAAGCTTACATTGCTATGTATTGGGCGATAGCTTACAATGTAAAACTCAGTTGAGAATTAAACATATTTGTTGTTGTAGATTTAATTGTACCTCTTAAAGTTAATTTTGCCTTTGTTATATTCCTCATGGTCTAACTGAAATCCAATGCAGTAGGTGACTGAGACACCTTTTAATAGTTTAATCACAAATTGCTAATCTTTTTTTATTAGTGCATGTTTTTGGTGTGTAGTATCTACATTCCCCGTGGGGAGCCAGCACAGGCACCTAATACATCTTAATACCTTTGCTCATCCCTTTTCTTCCCCACCCTCTCCTCCTCTCAATACCTTGATCCCCCTCTCGTTTGAGAAAGAACTAACTCTGTATTCCCTATTATTTACCTTTTATTTTAGGGTTTGTAACTTGGGTTTCTCATATAAGACAAACTGTGCAACATCTAAGCTTGTGGGTCTCATTTCACTTAACATCATGGTCTCAAAGTGCATCCATTGTCCTGCAAAAGATTCAATTTTATCCTTTTATTGCAGAGTAGTACTGCATTAAATGTAACTGCCACAATCCCTTTACTATTTATCTGTGGATGTACATACAGGCTGCTTCCAAGATTTAGTTATTATTAATTGTGCTGCAATAAACATGGGTATGCATGGTCATTGTAATATGATATACTTAACTCTTTTGGGAAGATATTTAGAAGGGAAATAGTTGGACCAAGTGGAATTTTTAGTTTTCGTTTTTTTTGAGGAATCTCCATATTGCTTTCCATCAATAATGTACAAGGGTTCCTTTTTCCCCCCCAGCCTCCTCAGAATTTGTTATGATTTGATTTCTTGGTTACAGCCATTCTTTCTGGAGTCAGATAGCAAATTAAAGCACTCTTTGTGCTTTAATTTGCATTTTTACAATGGGCAGATACGTTGAACAATTCTTCACATATTTCTTGGCCATGTGTACTTCTTGTTCTGTGAAGTGTATTCATTCCACATGCCCGTTTTTGACTGTGTCTTTATTTTGGGGAATCGGGACTCAAAACTTTAGCAAGAGCAATTAGTTAACAAAAAGAAAGAAGAGGGATATGTATAGGAAAGGAGGAAGTAAAATTATCTTACTTTTGGGTGACATGGGATCCTATACATAGAAGAACCAAAAAATCCACCAAGATATTCTTAGAATTAATAATCAAATTTAATGATATGTCTTGGTTGCTTTTCTCTTGTTGAGACAAAATACCCTACATTCAAAATTAAGGAAGGAAAGCTTTATTTAGCTCACAGTTTGTGGAGGCTTTAGCTGGCTCCACGGTAGAGTGGCACAGCACAGGGCAATAGTTCAAGGTGGTGGAAAACAGCAAAAGCAGCAAGAGAAAAGGCAGGCTAGTTATCTGTAGATGGCAGAATCTTGCTCAAAAATCCTAAAGGCTGTGCAGCAATTCACCTATGGGGGACTTCCAGAGACTCCAGACAGCATCTCCACCTGCCACTGACCCTTCAAGGACCATTGGATCTGCTGGGTCATTTAGACAAGGTGGCAGAGCACCCTGCACAGCAGCCTGGACCTGTTGCACAGCCTTTTCTTCTTCTGGGCCCCACTCAAAACCAGCAACTTTCCAAGTCACTCCAGTAAATGGGCCAGAGTAAGACGCCTAAATGAGGAATGTGTTGCCTCCAAAATCCAAATAGACTTACTAGGAGCTGTGTCTCTTTTTTGGTTGTAGGAGAATGCAGATGCAACAACTTATCTTTCACCTTAGAAGGAATGTCTGTACATGCTCCACACCACTGGACTCCTAAAAACTTCAGCCAAGTAGAAGGACTTTGAATTCTTGATGGATTTATTTCCCATCACCTGGCTCTCAAATGCCATACTATAAATCCAGAGTGGTTGCTACTTCCTGCTTGCTAGGTCCAATCAGCATAACACCATCAATGTAATGGACCAGTGTAATATCTTGTGGAAGAGAACTAAGTTTTAACACAGGGCTGGTAAGTTACTATACCCCTGATGTAGGACAGTGAAGGTATATTGCTGGCCTTGCCAACTGAAAGCAAATTGTTTCTGATGGTCCTTATGGATAAGTATGGAGAAGAAGGCATTTGCCAATCAATAGCTGCATGCCAAGCATCAGGAGATGTGTCAATTAGCTCAAGCAAGGAAACCACATTTGGTGCTGCAGCTGCAGTTGGAGTCACCTCTTGATTCAGCTTACAGTAATCTACTGTCATGCTCTAAGACCCATCTGTCTTTTGCACAAGTGAAGTGGGAGAATTAAAAGGAGATGTGATGGGAACCACCACCCCTGCTTCCTTCAAGTCCTTGACAGTGGCACTAATTTCTAGAATCCGTCTGGGAATGTGATACTGTTTTTGTGTAGCTGATCATGAGGTTGTAGCTGGTATTTAGAATTATCTTCCACTACCTGTTCTGTAGTCCCTTGGCCTTCAGTGAGCACCTCAGCAGGTCTTGGTTCTTTCCCTAGTGGAATGACCCATACATTCATTCCTGAAGGCTCTGGGCCATTTGTCATTGTGCCTATGTTAGGTAGTTGTGATTTCCTATTGATTTTAATAACAGGGCATGGTAACACTAAGAGGTGCCCTAAGGGATCTCCTCCACTTCACATATATTCTTCTTCATATACTCCACCCTGGAGTAGTAGTCCAATTTCCCCTTGATGTCTGAGGCAATCATCCTTGACAACACTGTCCTTTTCAGCTTGTTTCCTCAGAGACATGAGGAGACCAAAATGACCAGGGGGAAGTCTTAGCTTCCAGTTCAATGGTATCCTTGTTGTGCTTTCTGGTGTAAGCCTTTGCCCCTCTGGAACTAAGACTTCTAAACCACCAGAACATAAGGTCGAGGGGATAGGAAGCAAAAGCTATGCTAGTGGATCACTAGGAGTAATGGTGAATGGTACCATTCCTACTTCCACCCCTTGCTTCCTGGACTCATGAAGCCTGGCTATGGGAAACACAGCGCCATATTGTGGGTGCTCATTCAAATTATACACAGCCTTTTCAATTTCCTTACCCCAGCCCCGCAAGCTATTGCCACTTAGTTGGCACTTTAACTGTTTTCAAAAGACCATTCCTCCTTTCTACCCAGCCCCTTCTGGATGGTAAAGTGATGGCAAAACCAACAAATACCATGAACATGAACCCATTACCTTCTTTGGCTGCAAAATGTATTCCTTGGTCAGGAGCAAGGCTATGTGGAGTTCCATGACTGTGGATAAGGCATTCTGTGAGTCCATAGGTGGTAGTTTTGGCAGAAGCAGTATGTGCAACAAAGGAAAACACATATCCAGAATACATGTCTACACCAGTGATGACAAAGCACAAACTCTTCCATGATGGAAGTGGTGCAATATAATCAACCTGTCACCAGGTTGCACACCCCAGGGAATGGTGCCATACTGGGGACTCAGTGTTGGCCTCTACTGCTGACATATTGGGCATTCAGCAATGGCTGTAGCCAGATCAGCCTTGGTGAGTGGGAGTCCATGTTGCCATGCCCATGCATAACCTCCATCCTTGCCACCATGGCCATTCTGTTCATGGGCCCATCGGGCAATGACAGGGGTGGTTGAAGAAGGAGGTTGGCCACTATCCACAGAATGGGTGAGCTTATCTACTTCATTAGTAAAGTCCTCTTCTACCAATATCACCTTTTGGTGAGCTTTTACATGGGAAACAAATATTTTTACATGTGCCCACATGGAGAGGCCTACACGCATAACTCTTCCCTAGATATCTTTGTCACCAATTTATCAGTTATGCTCTTTCCAAGTTCTTGATCATTCAGCCAGACCATTGGCTATGGACCATGAATCAGTATATAGTCGCACATCTGGCCATTTCTGCTGCCAGGCAAAATGTACTACCAAGTGCACTGCCCAAAGTTTTGCCCACTGGGGTGATTTCCCTTTACCGCTGTCCTTCAGGGGTGTCCCAGAAAGGGGCTGCAGTGCTGCAGCTGTCCACTTGTGTGTAGTTCCTCTGTAGCATGGAAAGCAATCCATAAACCAGGCCCTGGCCTTCTCTTCCTGCGTTAGCTTATTGTATGGTACGCTCCACAAGACAGGTGCATGCTGGGAAACAGAAGGCAGTACGGAAGGAGCCATGGGTAGCTGGGCAACTTCATCACGTCATTTAGTACCCTTTGGGCACCTCTGGCTATACCACTTCCGTTGAATGATAGACTGTTTCTGTGCACATCCACCCTTATGACTTGGTGGATCAGATAACACCCAGCCCATAATAGGGAACTCAGGTCTCATGGTGACCTGGTGTTCCATAACCAAGCATTCAGTTTCCACTAGGGCTCAGTAGCAGGCCAAAAGCCACTTTTCAAAGTACTCCAAACTTTAGCAAGAGCAACAAAAAGGAGAGATATGTGTAGGAAAGGAGGAAGTTGTTAAATTATCTTATTTTTGCGTGTTATGATCCTATACATAGAATCGAAAATCTACCAAAATACTCTTAGAATCAATAATCAAATTTAATGATATAGCAGGATATGAAAACACCACCAAAAGTAGCATTTCTGTATGCTAATATTGAACTCACTAAGAAAGTAATTAGGAAAAAATATCATTCACAATAGTACGAATATGTTAAACATTTAGGAATTAACCTGAGAAAGTGAAAGACTTCTACAATAAAAACTATAATACTCTTAAAAAGGAAATTGAAGAGGACATCAAAAAATGAAAGGGTATCTCTTGTTCCTGGACACATCAATGGACACACTTTCAAAACTGATACACAAATTCAGTGCAATCCCAATCAAAATACCAAAACAACTCTTCACAGAATTGAAGAAAACAATCTGAAACCTCATAAGAACCTGAAAAGATCCAGAATGGTTAAAGCAGTATTTGGTAACAAGAACAAAGAAGGAAACACCAGAATTTGGAACTTGAAGATGTATTGCAAAGTTGTAGCGAAAATAATAGTGGAATGCTGGCACAACAGACATGAGTACCAGTGGAATGAAGTAGAAGCAGAAATAACCCACTCTCATTCCACTATTCGATGTTTGACAAAGGAAATTTAAAACCTCTGCAAGTGTCTATTCGATTTAATTCCACACTGGATTAACAATGCACTTGAATGCACTCTTCTTTTCTCGTTACTAAACGTATGTATTCGTGTACTGTAAGTGTGAAGGGACTGCTAGGCACTGGGAAACACAGGGTCGAACAGTGCTGTGATTGGTAGGATCCCGGGGCGGAGAAAAGACCTAGAGCAAGGCTAGGGCAGGCGCTTTCCCATCACCCTCCTGAACGCCACGTAGAGCTGAGCCGTGTGGATTCCTTGACCCCAACCCCCACCAGATGCTACTGAAGTTTATACCGAAAGCACCTCTTCTGCGGAGTCCTAGGTACATGTTAATTCGAGGGCTGGGAAAGATACAATTTGTGGAGCAAACAACTGATCCCGGATTGCTGCATGTCAAAAATCCACATGAGCACCCAGCGAGCCTATTTCCAGCCCCTCTAAACCCTGGTGAGTTTGAAACTCAGCAGGGGGTTTCATTAAAGGGTTGGAGGAGCACTGGCGCTGGCTCTTCTCTAAATTTCTTGTAGAATTCAACAGTGAATCCACAGCACCTGGGCTTTTCTTTGTTGGTAAGTGTTATGATTGATACATTGTGTCAACTTGGGGAGTCTAGAGTTTTAACTAAATAAGTCAGCAGTTGTAAATCTTGGGGGAAACAGGATATGCCCTTCCCCTTCTGGGATGTCATTTATTGTGTTAATTTGGGAAGTTTAAAAGGTTAACTATGTGATTCAGCAGGACGCCAGGGTGCTTACTTTGTATACATCCTGAGCCTGTGGAAAGGAAGGCATGGAGATTGTGTGAGAGCTACACGCCCCCTGGGTGGGGGTAGGCTGTTTACAATGTAAGGGAAAAAAAGAGGCTGCTAGCAGCCATTCTCCCCTTTTGTTTTTGTGGTTTCTGCTGTGTGCTGTCGCCATGAACAGTTTGCCCTCTGCCATGTGCCACTCTGCCTCAGAACCAGCCAAGTAAGGACTGAAACCTCCACAAACTGTAAGCTAAATAAACCTTTCCTTCCTTCATTTTGGGTGTTGGGTATTTTGTCTCAGCAACGAGAGAAAAGTAACCAAGACAGTAAGGTTTTAATTACATCTTCAATTTCATTGACTGAAACTGAGTTATTTATACTATTTATATCTCCCTGACTCAGCTTTGGTAATTCATATGGGTGTAGGAATCTGAGCTTTTCTTCCTGGTTTCCCATCTTATTAGAATATAAATTCCCAAAATAGGTATTGATGATTTGCCCAATTTCTGCATGATCCATTGTGGTTTTACACTTCCCATTCCTAACTGCATGGATTTGAGTCTTTTCTTCTTTTTGGTCATGTTGGCTAGGAGTTTGTCAATTTTTCTTAACCTTTCAAAGAACCAACTCTTCAGTTCATTAATTCTTTGTATATTTTTTTTTAGTCTCATTTGTATTAATTTTTTGCTCTGATCTTTATGATTTTCTCTCTCTTTCTTCCTTTTCTAGGAGTTTGAGTTCCAACATTAGTTTGTTTATTTGAGCTCACTGTTTTCCTGCTGTTACAGTTCACCTCTGTAATGGTCCCTTGTAAGAGTACTTTCATTGCTTCCCTTAAGTTCAGGTATGTTGTCTCAGAATTACCATTCAGTTGTAAATGCTGTCTTATTTCTTCTCTGATTTCATCTGTGACCCATTGGTTGTTGGGAGGGGGAGGGTTATTCAATTCCCAAGTGTTTATGGAGCTTTTGTGCTTTCTTTTGCTATTGATTTCCAATTTCATTGTACTATGGTCTGATACCATGTGTAAAATAATTTTAATTCCTCTGCATTTACTTAAGCATATTCTGTAGGCTAGTATGTGGTCTATTTTGGAAAAAGTCCCTTGTGCAGCTGAGAAGAATGTGTTTTCTAATACTGTGGGGTGAAACACACTGTAGACATCTACTAAATACACTCGTTCATGGGTTTAGTTCTGATATTTTCTTTTCTATGTTTTCTTGTCCAATTGATCTGTTATTTGTGACAGTAGTGTATTAAGGTTCCCCATTACAATTGTGTTAGTGCCCATTTGATTTTTCATGTCTGTTAATATTTGTTTTATATAGTTGGGTTCACTGGTATTTGGTGTGTGTGTGTGTGTGTGTGTATATCTCTAAGAGGAAGAGATAACATATATATATATGTTTGTTATCTCTTCCTCTTAGAATTTTACTTTACCAAGTATGTAGTGACCTTCTTTGTTTTGATCAGTCTTGGCCTGAAGTTTACTTTGTCTGTAAATAGAATATAGCTATTCCTGCTTTTTTTCAGACTCCAGTTGCATGAAGTATTGTTTTTTAATTCTTTGACTTTCAGTCTATGGATTTCTTTTAAAGTCAAATGTGTTTCTCCTATTTTGGTGCTAGTCTGCTTCTTTTGATTGGGGAATGATACCATTTGCATGGATGGTTATAACAGACACATGCTGACTTATTCTTGCCATACTGTTGTCCTGCTCTGGTCTCCCCATCTTCCCTCTGTCTAATGGCCTGCCTTACGCTTCTTTGTATTGGCGTTTGATTTTTTGAGTGTCAAGTCTTGGTATGTATGTGTGTAATTTTATAGCTGTGTATATAAATTTTCTACTGTTGCTTGGAAAATATTTCAGATAGTTAAGACATATATGCCCATTTCAGTAGTGGTCTCTAGGTGTTTCTTAACTTTACTTGAGTGTTAGTTTAACAGTTGGGTCCAACCTCCTATATCTTTGAAAAGCTAAAAGGTAAAATTCCATTTGACCCAGCAATACCTTCCTGGGTATATTCTAAAAAAAAGTGAGACTCATGTCCTAGTAATACATGCATGCATACATACATACATACATACATACATGTTTTTAGCAATGCAATTTACATTACATAAATTATGAAAATGACCTAGATGTCCATAAACCAATGAATGGATGGCAATATAAACAATGGAGTACTGCCCAGCCACAAACAATGGTAAGTTTTGGTCTTTTTAAGAGATTGGATGGATATTGAGAAAATATGTTAAGTGGAATATTTCAGACACAGGCAATTAAATATTGGGTGATTTCTTTTATATGTTAAACACAGAACATAAATATTTTAAAGAATAAAATAATGGAGAGATGGTAGGAAACAGGGAGGTAGACATTTTGGAGAAAAGAAAAGGTATCTAGGAGCAGAAGAACAAAGACAGGGAGAAAAGGATGCAAAAGTGATCAGGATATTATGCCCTGTATACATACGTATAGCAGTTTCCTGAAACAAGTGTAATTGTTATGTGTCGCAAACATACCCTAATTTAAAAATTTGTAAAGTTGGAAGTAGAACAGAAAAGATGCAGGCTGAGATTGGGAGAGCCTTCAGAAGTAAAAATATGGAAAGCATGAGGTGTACATTAAACACCGCAAAAGTATTTGGTATGTTTTAGGTGAATCAAAATAATGAAATTTCATATTTTTAATTGCTTATTTATAAAAAAGGTAGAGATAGTTGATACATTAGCTAGTTAATTCAGCTAATTAATTAGTTGTTTATAAAATTTTTTAAAAACCTTGATAATTAATTATTATGATATTGCATGTTTTGAAAACATTTTCATTGCTTGAAAGGTCACTAGCCAATTCCAAATTCCACAAGGATCTATTTTTCTCTACTGTGCATTGAAGAGAACAGTCTTGTACAATAGGGGAAGAGAAAAGCTTTGCAATGTTTATGGAATTTACTGGGATCTCTGATAATGATTAGTTATAACTCATAGAAATAAATAAATATTTTAAAACCTATTTCAATAGATAATGCATCTGGGTTAGAATTTTTGTGCTTTACTTTTTACGTAATCTTGGGGGAAATGGTAAGCTGATTATAGCTCTCTAGTTCAACTAAACTAATTGCCACAGTCATTAACATGTTTTCATGTATTTACCCAATTTATTAAACTCCTACTATGTATCTGGCAAGGTTTTCTGGACCAAGAACCTCATGTGCACAAGACAATTTCCTAACTTGTGGATATTTTACTCTGATGTTGATGAAAATGAACATGTAAGCAGATAATTACTAGTAAAATGTGAGATAGTATTCAATGCTCTGATGGAGAGTAATTCAAGTAGAGGAAAAGAACAACGTCCACGTGGCTAGACTGGAGTGCGGACGGCAGAGTGTGTGGAGATGGCCAGTGGAGCTAAGCTAAGCCTTGTTATGTGATGATCTAGAACATGGCAAAAAATTTCAGTTTTGTTCTACCAGACTGGGAAGCCTCTGGAGGGCCAAGATAAGTGGAAAAGAAACACTTCTAGACCTGTTTGGAATACAGCACCTGAGAGTCACTTGATAAATAATATGTTCTAACTGTAGAGCAAACCAAAATCATGACATGATCATGTCTAGATCACGAAAGAAAGGACATGGTTTGGGTTACATTTTGTAAAAAATTCCTGTTCTTAACTAGGAGGAGAAAGAGAGGGCACCTATGCATTTAGTCTAGTGATGAGGTTGTACTGGGAGGGGGTAAAAGTGTTCAGAGGCCCGTGTAGGGAGGATATTTGGGAAAGTTTGATTGATAGTACTGAGTTATAGTTGGGAAGCAGCAAGAAGTTTTTGGGTGCTGTTGCATGGTGGGGTGAAGACAGATAACAAAAATGCACCATACATTTCAAAAAGCTAGAGGACAGGGTTTCAACTTTTTCAACATAAAGAAATAATACCTTTTTGAGGAAATAGGCATGTTTAGTTTTACTTAAGCATTACCCAATCTATACATGTATTTAAGGAATATATGGAAAGCCATTGATACATACACTTTTCTTTAATGTAAACACATGTGAAGTAATACTGCAGTAATATGTGGAGTTAAAAGTACATTTAATAAATATACCCTTTTTACAAGAGGATGAAGCATATTTTGGAGAACCCACTCGATCAATTTATGGAGTAATTATATGTTACGTGTGGTATATGTAATAAACATGAAAGAAAGATTGATTAAACATATTTGAGATTCCTGTTCCTAGTATATAACAGTGACACTATTGAGAGGGGAATGAATAGGAGAAGAGCAAGTTAAGAACAACCAGTATTCTCATTATATGATACTGTGTGTGTGGTCCACAAAGAAATTTGTGCTGATTGGCAAGACTGAGACCAGGGTGAGGCAAGTGTGAGACACTCATGCAAAATTTAAGGAGTCACAGCAGTAAAATAACTGAAGTAAAATATTTTAGTCTAACAATCTAACATATTTTAAAAAGTGAAAATTAATGCAGTCATCAAAAAATATGAAAGATTTAAGCAAACACAGGATCAATAACAGTGATGTACAGTTATACTACAGCTTGAAAATGGTGTAGTTGATATTTTAAGAAAATTACACTGAAATACTTAATATTTTAATTTTAAAATATTAAAGAAGTGCTGTTTAATATTGATTGCATCAGCCTACCCTCACTTTGCTGGTTGAGCAGGGTATGAATGGTGCCCTGGGAGGTGGTTCTGCAATTTCCATGGTGCTTCACAGCAGCCATTTTGCATGCTAAACCCTCCCTGAAACAAAAGCAGCATTAATGCATGTACAGGTCAGCTCTCCCAGTGCTGGACAAAACATCTGACAACTGAAACTTGAGGAGAGGTTTATTTGGCTCAGGATTTCAGAGGTTTCATTCACCGTGAGCTGGCTCTGAGGCAGAAAGACCAGGCAGAAGGGCACGCTGAAGCGAAATCGCTTAATTTATAGCAGCTGTAAGCAGAGCACAGGAAGAACCCCGCAGAGGAAGGGGCAGCTACCACACATAGTCCCAAGGTCACACTTCCATGACCTACCCAGATGCATGCAGAAGCATGCTGTACTAAATTCCTAGGTGACTGACAATCCAAACAGGTTAGCAACACAGCTTCACAATATGTAATACCTTTTGGTATAAGAATTATAACTTGGAGAAAACATCAACTAAAGCAAAGAGAGAGTGTGCATATGAATGTGTGTGTGTGTGTGTGTGTGTGTGTGTGTGTGTGTGTGTATGAGAAGAGAGTAGAGAATTGGAAGGAAAGAGAGAAAGAAAGTTGATACTTGAATAGAAGTCTTTGTCTTATTTATTGATCTCTCATTCGGAATAAAGCAGTGTGTCAAATACTTTGTGTATATTTAACCTGCATAACGCTGAAAGATGGGTGCTTTCATCTTCATAGACGAGGAGATGGAGATAAGATGGAAGTTAAGTCTTTTGATCAAGGTACTGAAATTGATCCACAGCAGAAGTGAGATAGATGTGTCTGCATCTACAATCTGTATTCCCATCTACCAAAGTGCTTTGATGTGTTTTGAACATCTCTGAGAAACCAAAAAGAAAGTCACTCCAAATAGTAATTAAAGCCTTTTTATATCAATTTGGCATCTATATATGAGAATTAAGAACTACTTAATCATCACATAATTTTATCATTTTAAATATAGAGGGAAATTATTCATATTGCAAATGTTTCAAAAACTATTTCATAATCAAGCTAGAAAGTCTAATCTTTCAAAAATGCACATGCAACCCATATGGGAACCCTGAGGCTAAATAATCATGAGCATAAGGAGAAAAACTAGCATATTTTACATGTCAGGAATAGTATAAGATTTTATAAAATAAAAGTAAAAAACCAGTGGCTTCAATTTATAAGACATAATAAGTGAAATCAAAGAAAGAAAATCTATGGATAGTGACTCAGGCCCTCCTTATAAGAATTATATAAAAGCAAAATGAATGAGCATGTGAATTCTACTGAACAATATAAAAGAACACTTGAAATATTAGAGATGCTTATTAAGCCTTCATAGCTCTTTTTTATATTGCAAGGTCAAGTTTTTTTATTTTAATACAGCACATCGCTCCTATGACATCTGTATTTGGAAAATACAGTAAAGATATTTTATAATTTAATGTGGATTAAAAATTGTGAGAATAGACAGGAACAATCTGGAAAACATAAGATTCTAGCAGGAAAAAACCCAGAAATTAAATTTCCTTGCTTTGAAAATTTTAAAATTTCCAAATAGTACATAAAAATGTATATGCAGTATTGTATGATTTTTTTTTATTAGGCATTTCTCCTTAAAGATTCAACCAAGTTGTTGTTTACATAAATAATTCTTTCTCACTGATGAGTGGTTGTATTGGTCAGGGGTCCCAATGGGATTGAGTACCTGACACACACAGTTTAAGGAGGAGGGCTCTTTTGGGGTTACTCTTTTGGAGCCCACAGCTGGCTAGCTGCATGGCAGGAACGTCATGGCAGGAGGGCATGGTGGAGCTACGCTGCTCATTTCTTGGTGTCTTGGAAACAGAGAAGATGATGATTTTCAGAAGCAAAAGAGACCAGGGACCAGATATATTTTTAAAGGTCACAAGTTCATCACTCTCCCAGACACACCAAGTGTAATTTTCCAGTAATGCCCTATGTGACTCTCAAGCCAATCAAGATGAACTGTCCTAGTGATGTTATAAGTAAAAGTACTATAAGCGTAAGTGTATTGGTTTTCAAGTTTTGTTTCTTTGAGATAAATGCCCAGGAACACAATTGCTAGGTCATAGAATAACTGCACATCTCACAAAGGACTGTACCATGCAGTCTCGCGGCATCCTTCCCAGCACTTCCCAAATGGAGAAAAGAACACTGGCCAATAGAGGCTCTGGTTAGGAGGGAATTGAGGAAGTACATATGGGAATAAAAGGGCCATACAAGGAAAGGAATTCTACTCATGATGGAAGTGTTTGGGGTCTTAATAGTTTGATAGATAAGGAAGTATATTGTGATAAAATTTTATGGAAGTCAGTCAACACCAAGACATGTAAGGACTGCAGGCAAAATTGAGAAACTCTGATAAGGCTTCTGGATTGTATCTTCCTATATTCTACTTGTAATGATTGTAATTTGGCAAGATGTTATCATCAGCAAACTGGATAGAAGATCTGTGAAGTGTTTCTGCGTTATTTCTTACAATTGCATGTGCACCTAAAATTGTTTCAAACACTTTTCTTTTAAAATGCATTGCAGAAGTACATTTATTATAGAGGTGTGACATCATTGCAGGAGTAGCTATCAAACAGAGGGATAGAATACAGAGCATGAAATTAATATATGCTAAAAATATTTCAAATAGTTGAGGAAAGAATATTCAATTTATAAATTACCCACCTGAGGATAATCAGTCTTCGATATAAAATCAAACCTCAATATTATAAATTAAAATTATTATGTAGAATAAATTCTTTAGGAATTGCATTTTTCTAGTGAAGGTATAACATAAATATGAAAGACTAAAATATGCAAAGAAGTTTTTTTTAAAGAGCAGAATGACTTTCACAGTTTGATGTTAATGGAAATGTTTTCTGTTGATCTTGCAAAAAATTTAAATCTATGTGGGCAAAGAGTTAATACTGCAAGGTCTTCTGGGTAGACTCTTGGGTCTGTACATAGAGTGCTACACCAGTTAGAAAAGAACTGAGGTAGAAATTACAGCAGACCTCTTTTTGGAAACCTGGTAAGTTGGAGTCAATGAAGTGATGCTTTTTTAAGGAAACAAAATAAAACAAGACAAAACACTCACAAAAATTGTGAACCTAGAATTCTATGACCAGGAAAAGTATTTGCAAAAATGAAAGAAGCAAAGCCTTTAAAACAAACAGAAAACAAGAATTATGCTCAGCAGAACAACTCTATAAGAAACTTTAAATTAAGTTCTTTTGCCTGACAATACCACACAGAATTGTAGCATTCGCAAACTAGTAGAGATCTCTGGAACTAGTAAAACTGAGGCAATTATAACAGATATTTTATTATTTTAATAACTTTGAAGCAGAATCATATCTAAAGTAACAATAGTATGGATGTGTTTTGCATCTAAAGTATATATAAAGTAAAATGTAGGACAACAATAAAAAAAATGGATGAGAAAAGATAATAGACATACCCAGGGAGAATAGGTAAGGTTTTTATTCTTCTCCTAAAATGATATGATATTCGGAATTTATTTCTGACCTAGATTGATCTAGATAGGTCAAGATTGATTCATTCAAGATTTTAAGGTACAGCAGAGGTATCAAAGATGTTTACACTGTATCAGTACATATACTGCACTAGGAAACTGTGAATATTGTTCTCCCACCACTAAGCCACAGTCATTCATTTTGGAAAATAACATAATGTTAACTGTTGTCTGTTGTTGGTAAAGAATAGCACATTTCAGAAATTATGGTAAATTATTAATAGGAAAAATTTAAGCTTAGATCATTAAAAAGTCATATTAGTACCATGACTTTGTAGTGATTTTACAAATTTCTGGAGAAGAAATAAGATACCACAGTTTTACCAGGTAGGTAAGGAGAAAAATCTGCTGCAAAATACAATGAAAATACTCTCCAGAAAAATACAGTTTGTATCAGAAA
This sequence comes from Dinomys branickii, assembly GCA_004027595.1. Taxonomy (NCBI): domain Eukaryota; kingdom Metazoa; phylum Chordata; class Mammalia; order Rodentia; family Dinomyidae; genus Dinomys; species Dinomys branickii. The sequence continues at coordinate 226,565 of PVLD010000733.1, read as the reverse complement.
TAACATCACAAGAGAGAAAAACAGAAAATGAACAGATGAAGCCAGAAAATTTGAAAAAAATATAAGAGTAATTACAGTGAATTCTAGTTTTTGTTAAAATGATTTGTCAATACTGTTAGTTAAAGGCAACCCAACTTTGGGATCAAGTTGACATAATTGGCCTGAGTACCTGGATTCCCACAGGCCCATCTCTTAGCAAGTCACCAGCTGCACGATGAGTTGAGTAATTGATCAGGTCAACACTAGTCACTGACAGTGATGTTCAGAGAAGATAACTGTGTTGTGTGAGCCATAGTCTGAGGGAAGTGGAAAAATCACTCACAGTAATCAGTCTGTCTTTGTTTTCTCTTTATATGCTCTTGATTATGGATTTTCTAAGTTAATTCTTTCTTTTTTATAAATATTGCGCTATGTACTATTTGTCATATTTACTGACCTTTTCAGAACCTTCTTAAATTTTGTGTTAATGGCAACCTCTTCACTGTTGTACACTAGTTTTGACCATGAACAGTCATCACCAGAATATTTCAGTTGCTGAAGTCTTTGTTCTTTGTGGTGTTCTAGTTACAAAGCAACACAAAATGCCAACACATGAAGGATGAAAATCCAAGTAATATCTACTTTATATTCAGCTGCTGGTATGATCCTTCACATACTAGAGCCATTGGGGTTGGAAGGCACTTGAGGTATGAGTTCTGTTGTATTCTGCAAGAGTAAAACATTTCTTCCCATGAATAACTCAGGGAGAAAGGCCAATTAGCGGCTCAGTGTTAGCACTTCTCTGTCTTCACATAACAAAGATCGTTGACTGAAAATAAGACAGACGAGAAATTTTAATTCCCTACCCCGCACAATAGCGCCGGTGGGAGACAGAAACTGGAAGCCAGCCAGCCCAGTGCATTCTCATTGTCTAAGGCACATTGTGAAAGGAATGCATGAGCACAGGGTCAGAGGCCACAGCCCAATGAGTATCGCATGAGGAAGAAGAAACATCTATGCTTAGGGAGCCACAGTCCCTGAGATCTGAAACTGAGTCTTCTATAAAACATGTCTTTGTCTGTTTGGGAGCAGAGTGTGATAACACTTATTTGTTTTCCTTCAGAAAGTGCTAGATTTGTCTTTGTGTCATTTACAGCACTGTGATTTAGAGGTAGACTTTCAATAAATATTGAAAATTCATCCCTAAAAGAATTTCTCCCATTCTACCTTCAACTCATAAAATATATTTTACGAAACAAACATTTTGATAGAAGACTAAGAAATAATACATTTCAAGAGATCCCAAGTTAGTCTACCATAAACTTATTAGGATAAGAAATTAATTCTTCATTGGCTCCAGCTGAGTTTTTAAAATTAATTTTATTGGTACACTTTTGAGATATGTACTGATCACATTTATCATAGGAAATTTGTACCTGTAAGTATTAGTAACAAAAATGCAGTTGAGTTTTAAAACCATCTAAATGCAGCTGGTACCTGGGGCATGTTATTCCATGAAAGAAGTCATTAAATTATATTGTCATGTGTGACATGATCGAGTACCGAGTTAGAGCTCTGTCCTTATTTTGATTTGAAAGAAAAGAAAAAAACAAGGTGGAGCGCATATTCAGACGGAAGTTTACCGCCCTAAATAAAGAGAAAATAAATGCTGGAGAAAGCAAAGAGAAACAGGGAGACTTACCCAATGTGAGAATTCCAGAGCAAAGTTACTCGAACATGTTATCACTTAGCTGTACCTATTTGGTGAGGTTGCCTGAGAGGTTGGAGACAGGTGCTATTGAACTGGGCCCACAGTAGAGGGGAAACTACCGTTATTTCACCCAGGACTAAAAGACAGCGTTTAAAATGGGTTTTCCACGTTAACAACGGTAATGACAAGGAAGAAATAAGCCCTTAAACAGGCTCTGTGAAAGATTTAACTGCTGATCCCTATATCTTGTCAGACTAATGTTCAATCATTGGATAAATTTTAGTTGAAGTTAATAATGTATATTTCATTTATTTCTTAATTCTCCTTTTCTATTTCATTCTTATTTTGGAAATGCATATTCAAAATTTTCCCTTTTAGGGGCTGGAGGTACAGCTCAGTGGGCTAAGTGCTTGCCGCCGAACACTAGGGCCCTGAGTTCGATCCCCGGTCCCGGAAAAAAAAAAAAAAAATTTTCCCTTTTACCACATCATTTGTGCTTTAAGATTCCTCTGCTAATTTTTTTTTCCTATGGTTACTTTGTAGTTAACCATATAGGATGAGTTTATCCTTGGTCTATATTTTTACAAGATAAATTAAATTCTAGTTTCTTTCATTGTGTCAAAAATATCTCCCTTTTCCTAGAGTATTATTTCTGGGCAGTTTTAGGTTTAGTCCTATAGGATTCTTCTTATTTTACTCAAATAAATTTTTCTCACATTCAAAACATGAAGTAGCTTGATTCTTTTAGCAAAAGTGACCAGTTTTATATATAATTTTAAAAATCCTACTTAATCCTAATTTTTATCTTACTTTTCTAAATATTTGGATAATTTCTACTTAATTCAGGGAGACAGGAATAATATTTTTCCTATTGGAATCCACTAACATGAAAAATAAAAACAGGAATGTCTTGCTTTTGGCATGTGAAAATGCTTTTTACTTTGGATAGCTTACCTTTTCACTGTTTAGAACTGATGTAGATGTATAGAACTGATGTAGACTGCATATTACAGTGAAAGTTTAAATCAAAAACATTGCTGTGAGGATACAGTGCCATTAATACCCCCAGCACACTCCCTTTCTCCTGAAACACTCTTATCTTTCGATCGGGCCACTTTCTGAAGCAGTAAGTAGAAATTATGTCCTTTATCTCTACCAGCAAAAATTTTCCAGGAGAAATAAGTACATTTTCAAAATCTTAACATCCTATGTAACAAAACTAGCCTTAAAACAGAACTGAGCAGCATATTTTGAGTGTGGGCACATGGCAGATTGTTGAGTTGTGCAGTGAATGAGTAACTACCTCCTGACATGCCTGGCCTTAGGTGCAGTGCTGACGGTGTTCATGTGCGTGTGCGTGTGCGTGTTTGTGTGTATACACACTACTATATTTTGACCTGCCTGTGGTTGTGTGTGTGTGTGTGTGTGTGTGTGTGTGTGTGTGTGTGTGTACACACTGCTATATTTTGACCTGCCTGTGGCTTTGCTCTTCTGTTCACATGCTGGCAGGAACCTTCCAGCGAACCAGCAAATGTGGAAACATGTTAAATAGAGCTTTTTCTTAGAAGTTACTGCAGGAACAATGTGCCAGAAAGTAGAAAGTGTTGGCAGTAGAGTGGAAGATGTCATGTTTCCAAAGGTCTCCATCAATCAGTTGTTTGGCCTTGGTGGTCCTCAGATTCTACCTGTGAAACACGAGTCATAGGCTGGATCTTTTATGTTAAACTATGTATTTCATGAAGGCTTGAGAAGATGTCTTAAAGGAGGAGAGCAAACCTCTACAAGTCAGACTCTCCTTTGGAAGATCAACATGTTACCTCTTTGCTATTACCCACACTGGATACTGAGGCTTCATATATGTTGTTGTCAGTGTTTGCAAGGGAAACAATACAGGACATAGAATTATAGGACTACTTTGTAATAGTCACCCAAAGAGTTTAGTATAAAAGGGTACAGAGAATCTTCACACACACTAAAGACCACAAGAATCCAACTTAGGGCCTGTATCTGACAGCAATGTCCTGGAAGAGTCCTATTGAAAATCTAGAACATGAGTCCAAATGGAGGCCTAGAGGTCACAACATCTCACACAGGCCTTTTGATGGATCTGCACTAAGAAAGCCCCAAGGGTCAGTGGTGGAAGCTAGAAAATTTTTGCCAGGGGAAGAAAGATTCTGTGCTAGCAGGCTGAGGGATCTGCACTGCAGCCAGAAACTGATACTCAAAGTTAGCACCAGAGCTACCCTGCAAATTACCACAGCCATTCTCAGACACATTGAGGTCCCCGGCTCCTCCAGTGATGGGGATAGCTGAGCTCATCAGGAAAGCCAGCATGAAAAACTTCTCCAGGACACTGAACAGTGTGCCATCCCCCCGGAGCCAGGAAGTGATGCTCAAAGTAAGCACCAGAGCTCCCCTAAAGTGAACCACAGCCGTCCTCAGCGACAACAACATCCGGAACAACTCTGATAACGAGAACAGACAAGTCCATCAGAAAAGCCAGCACGACAAGCTCCTCTAAAAGAACCAACAGCCCCAAAATAACTAATAAGCCCAGAAGAACCAACAGCTCCCAACAAGTCTTCTTCTTCTCCTATCCTTTCATTTTGTTGGCAGCAGTCCTTAGTGGGCCTACCACACCCAGAACCACTCTGGTTCAGTTCACCTGGGGACAACAAACTGGCCATCAGTTATCAATCTACCACAGTATAAAAGTTGATTTGAAATAAGGTTTTGACAAATGAATACTACTGAAAACTACCTAATGGTCTTTTCCATCCTAAAAATTGACTTTCCTATGGGTTTATTATAGTGTGTAAAATATAATACATCATATATTTTTATTGCATCTTTCATCTTTTATACAATTTCCACATGCATAACCTTATTTAATTTTGTGTAGGAGAACAGATGTGATCCCCACTTCACACCAGGGATCTATCTGTCAGGGGTCTCTAAGGGCCTCTAAGTGACTAGAATCCAGACCCCTCTACCAGGTCTGCTCTGCCCCACCGTCTCTCTTCTCCTGTCAAATCCATCCAGACGACGGCAGTTCTTCCTCCTATTCACAATCATGGGGACTACACAAATAAATGAGTTCACTTCTGACAGGTGTTTTCAGCTATATAAGTGTAAGCCATGGATTCTTGATGCTAAATAAAATTCTCTTCCCCGGATAAGACCGAGCCAGCTGAGTACAGCCCACAGCTCAGTGACTGCTGACAACCACTCCACAAGCAGATTCTTATTCACATCTATTTCCTCTCACCGGGTGTGTGGCGCACACACACAAGATGGCTATGTTTGTTCCTCAGAACCAATAATGTCCATATTTCTTGACATTATAATAATGCATTAATTATGTGTCATATACAGTTTTGAAAATTTTTTTTATTTTCCTGGTGAAATGTATGCTTTGGAGAGGTTTGATGAAAGCAAGTCACTTGAAATGTTATGAGATTAAACATAGGTAAGGAAACTAATAAAGAAAAATAATAAACATGGAATTATGCTCTTAATAGTAATCACTATTTCATTGAACTGCTACCAGAGGAGGTTGGAAGAGCTTCCTATACTGTCTAACATCTACCTTACAAATACATCTAACTTCTAATTAAACCTTCAAGCATTTAAGGAATGAATCAGCTATGTGCTGAGATACCAAGAGACTCTGGTAGTGACAAACCAAAAATAAATAAGAGTTTTTCCATTAATATAATTATAATATTAAAGGTCAAACATTTTATTTATCATTGTCTATGGTTATTATAAAGCCTTGTCACCATCAACCTAAGACTATTGGGTTTACTGCCCAAACTCAGAATGGTAGATAGAAAAGCTAGCTGCATTAAATGAGCCATAAGCCTGTGTGAATAGTAATTGCTTTGCAGCCAAGAAAATTAGCACCAGTTCACAGAACAGTTTGTGCTGATATAAAATAAGATGGGAAAATGCTCAGACTTGAAAATACATGTTCAAGGTGCATGATTAAAAATCTGTGGTATTAGTGTTGGATTTTCCTTGTTCAAAAGATGTTTGTGTTTCTGAGAATTAAAACACAAAAAACAGTCATTAGTCTGATGGCTCATTCAGCCCACAAAAGAATCAAGTCATGCCCATGTGAGAGAAAGGAAGGGTGTAGAGTGTTATGGGGCATACACAAGATTTTGCAGCACTTCTGAAGTGTCAGTGATGATTTTACAGCAAAGACAGAGAAGGCAGTCGAGTTGTATCTAAGAGAAGAAATTTACAGAATAGAGAAGCAGAAATAAAAGATTGGAGTAGAAGACCCAAGGGAAGAAGGGCAGAAGTCTCCGTGTGGAAGGGATGTCAGAGGGAGTGAGGAAGTTATAAAATAAGGTGAGAAAGGTTGCAGATGGAAACATTGGCTTACAAAAGAAGGGTTTCAGTTTTCCCAGGTTCGTTTGGAGCCCTTTTACATTCACTCTAGGTATGTACATAAAAATACATAATAATAATATAAAAACAACTTGGTTGAACGTCTGGAAATTTATGTCTTGTATTAAAGGACAAAAAGTAAAGAAGACAACTGTCATTTCTTCACTGCTTCACAGACATGGAGCAGACATTGATTGCAGTCTCACTCAATTCTCATAATCTCATGAGACAGATTGTCATTATTTTTTAATTCTGAAGAAAAAGTAAATGCCTTTACAGTGTTATGTGATTTATTCCAAAATTTTCTAATCACTCAGTGGTCTAACAGAGACTTACCCATGGATTAATTTTTCTGTCCTCACTGAAAAACAGTTAGCTCACTATGGTCCCTGGGTTTAAGAGCGAAAACACAGAGCTACAATAGCTCAGGACTCCATAGGACTTGACAAAACTGTGTACAGAGGGGGCTGGAAGCGAGAACCCAGGAACAGCCCGGGAAAAGGGATGGTATGGATTTTGCTGGGGTCCACATCAACAGAAGGCCAGTCCACCTAGGAGCTATGTGTAGGATTCAGGTAGACCCACTTTCTGCTCCAGTCTGTGCTGGCACCTGACTGGTTGAAGAAGCCTGGCTTAAATGCATGCATGGAGACACTGACTGGGTACTTCAACCATTTAGGCTATGCCAAAGGCCCAAGTACATGAATGACTTGAGTTACAAATATTGCTCTTGCCTCCCTAATTGGTGGATACTACCTAGATGGTCCTTACTGAACCCAGTTTTAGGCCAACTGATTTTACCATACCCAAGATTCAGACAAAATAAGTATGTCTTACCCACCCTACCTGGGCTACAAGGGGAGATGTCTGGGCTAATATTATTCATGGCCCATTGAACCATCTCATACTACTTTGAATGTACAACATTAACTCACATTTCCCTAAGGATCAGCTCAAATAGTTTTATATGTGATCACTCATTTATGCCAGAGAATAAATGAGCAAACATTTGATCAGTTAAAGGTTCTTAGACACTGACATACATGTGTCACAGAGATATCCAGTACCTATTATTTGTGTGTTATGCCTTAAACTCTGCATTTAATTCCTAGTATTCATAGGAGATTACTCGAACTTCTACTAGGAACAATATGATATTTTAAAATCCTAAAAAATGTGTAAATGGATGTACGAGCATCTGCATTTTCTGAAATTGTCATGAGGACAACTTTAAGCTTGTATATATGTTTTAATCCTGTGTTTGGTCTTAAAATACAAGCTCATCTCAAGTTTTATAAGTGCATGCATTGTTTATTGAAAATTTAATAAATGATGTATAGTTAAATTTATAAATCAATAATTGACAAATATTATAATTTTATTAGTAACCATGGTAACAATATAACACCATTATGAAACTTTGTAATACCAGTGGTATTAGTTACGTAAATCTATCAGAGTTTTTACTGAGGGAGTGATTGCAATTAATTTTTCTGGTTTATATTTTAGAAAAATAACTAAAATCCACAAAAGTACCTACAATACTTTTGGATTAACTTTCCCAAACAAATGTTTTAAATTATGGGAAGCTAGATCGCATTGTTTCAATGTTTTAAATTCTTTTTCCAAAAAGGAAAGAAATCTGTTCCAAAATTAATTAAGTATAATGCCTTGAGTTGTAAAATGCTTTGCTTGCTGTGATGCACTTATGCAAACTATAATTTAAATTCTGTTTCTGGCAGAATAATTAAGATGTTTCCATAAACCCATGGAAAATGTTGTGGCAAAAGGGTTGTATCATTAGTTTACCCTACAAGGAGCAATCATTCTCTTATATTCATGATTCCTCCTGGGCCTCACAAAATCAAAGTTTGCCATGACACAGGTGACTCAAAGAATTCATGCACAGCCAAAGAGAAAAAACAATTATGGCCTGAAGCCACTGTTTCAAATTACAGCCCCAGGAGCCTAATTATTATGGATACAATAAGAGAGATTTGCCTAAATGGCAAGGGATAGGTTTAAGATTCCTTAGTGAACATGAACATGTTACTTTCAGAAATGCAGATCACCAGAAGGAAATTAGATATTGTCATTTATGCCCATTTCTGGTTTCTGGCCTTGAAATTTGCTTTTTGACTGACAGTGATAAGCTCCTGACAGAATCTTAAATCTATAGTGCTTATATTGTATAATTTTGAAAGGAGAATGCCCTGCTAAGATAACATATCAGTTCCTACCCTTGGTAAAATGTAAACAAACACAGCTTTACTGACTAGCAAATTTATTGGATAACACCGTTAAAAGAAAAGTTCTTATCTGATTATTGTTTTCATTATAAAGGATTCTGTGTTTTCATCCAAAATCTCTCTCCCCTATTATCATAGCGCTTTTTTCTTTAGGTGATAGAAAGTGTTCTGAAAATGACAACGTTTCTGTTAAATATAATTCTATCTATACCACCATCAAGGGCCTTTTATATTTTTGGTGAAGGTTCTTCTTTTCATAAAGTCCCTCCTTGAGTATAAAATGGTAGAGTTTGGTATTCTTATCAGTAAATCTTGTTGCATAATTTAATTCATCAAGAACAAATTGGTTGTCTTACTAAATAAGTCCTACTAATAATTTACTAAAATAGAGATTACTTTTCTAAAAAATGTGTTCAAGTAAACATGTCAAGTAGAAAAGGGATGATTGTACACTGAGCTAGATTGGCAGAAGCACCAATATAGGGAAAGAGAATTGCATTATGTTATTGGTATATATTTCTTATTTTACCTTTTAAAGGCCTGAAAGGAGCTGCAAAGATCAAGGCAATACTTTACCTCAACATTTTTACAGGAATGTGTAAAAAGCTCTGAGGTCTAGAAGCTTTATGTGATTTTCCCTGTAACACATTTAGTTAAATTTACCTATGTTTGAGACCCTGTAATAAATACTCAGCACCTAAGATGAATAAGTGTAGTCTTTGCTAAAAGAAACTCCAGAGATTTCACACACAGACAACAAGTGACGTTTGTACAGGATGCTAACAGCACAACTAGAGACACTGAATGTTGGTGTGGGTGCAGGAAAAGTCAAGGAAAGAGCTGATACTTAAAGGACAATTTTTAGAAAACACCCCTAAACCTGAAGGCAAGGAATTTTGTTCTACTACTTATAATTATGACATAATTAGTTGTAATATCTATATTCATGCTTCCTGTTTTTAAAACTAAATTTGAGCCATTATTCTAATCTTATAACATCAGAGATCTAAAACAAAGCAATACTTGAACAAACAATACTTAATGAACAAATAGTAAAATTGAAATTATCTAAAAACGTATATTTGCTAATATCAGCAGCATTATAAATGCTAACCAAATGTCAAGCAAATTCAATTTTAAATTAATATTCAAAGTTAATTTGCATTTTATTTATATTTTAAATGTGTAATTACACTTTATGTGTAATTTTTATTGCTTTTGCATCTGAAAAATAACAATGTTCATACATTTGAGTGATTTGTAGGCTACATTTTACAAAGTGATAATCATTTAAATTTAAAAATGGGCACATATACCCAAATTGACACAAATTAATTAGCTTAGTAATAATAAATGACATATTTGCTAAACTGAATCTTAAATAACTTCTTACCAGCAATGAAACAAAGCTATCTATGTAGATAATTCAACCTAGTTTAGTGAGTTTTATGTATACAAACTTATTATTTATCTGTAATTCATGGTTACTACACCTTTCTATCTATGAGAATTCAATGTTATTGACTATTCCATATTTCAATAAATAATGGCTAACTAAAAATGTAAATTGCATATGGCTTTATTCTCTCTAACATGGCATCTTCATAGGTAGAACGAAATATTTTTCAATGGCATTTCACATAAATGACTTTATGCAGCTCTGCAAAAATAAACAAAAATGCCTTTCAGAGAATCTTGTTCATATTATGCACATTTTCGCCTTCAAGCTGTACCCTTTACCTTTAAAAGGGGTGTATGCTCACTCTTTCCTGTTAGGTGTGACAAAGGATTCTGGATACCAAAGGGAAAATTTTATCAAACATCTCTTTTAGCAGATATAGTTCTATTTTCATTCCTAGAATCAATGCAGTGCTCACAAACTATAATCACTGGCCAAATTATTTGGACTTGTTTAAAAATTCTAAATTATTGTGAAAAGTTTCCACAGCTGTATAATTATGTATGTGAGAGAGAAGAAGAGAAGTTCTCATGCCTTTGGGAGAAATTCTACTAGAACACAAAATATTAATTAACAAAACCAATCTCTATACTTCAAGTGAATTTTATTATAAAATTAAGCTACTAGAAAATGAGAAAAATAAATTTTAGGCAATATATTAACTGAATTTTAAAATTATAATACTATAATTATAATTGTATAAATTATAGTTAAATAAAATTTTAATACTTTAATATTAATACTTTGAAAAGCAAATTCTAAAATTTCATAGAAATATAAAAATATTTTTAAAATATGAGAAAATATTGTAAGACAATTCTAATTTAAAAGCTATGTAGTCCCTTCCCTTAAAATACAACTGCTACACCATTATGATAATATTTGAATTATCAGTATGTACTCTTTATGAATTCTTTCAAAGACTTTTGAACTTGTGTAGAATTTGATGTTACTAGTTCAACAGATTTTTGTAATATTATCATTGTGTTCTTAAACCTTGACTTTCTGCAAGGTTTTTAAAATTATGTTACATTCATGGCTCAGGTTAAATGACAATGCAAGAAATAATTATGTCTACAATATGAAAAAGGTGTCTTATTCAATCTGAACTGAATAATATTTTAAATGAAAAGATGTAGATCTTGCACCTTTCCTGTCAGTTGTTTCTTATATGATTGTTTTTCATAGCCAGTGATGTAAGAAAGTCCTTTTTCCATTTCTGACTCAAGCAAGGCTTTAAACTCTTAAATGTAGGTTTTAATGTTATGTAAAGTCCAGATACAACTGTATTCAAAAATATTTTGGGTGGGAAATATTGTGAAAGAACATGTAGTCAAACAGAAAAATACAGAAAGGGCAACAAAAGAAATAAAAAGGAAAAGAAAAGGAAAGAAAAGAAGGGAAGGGGAGGGGAGGGGGAGGGAGGGGGAGGGAGGGATGGGAAGGGAAGGGAGGGGAAGAGGAGCAGAAGTAGGGATGGGGAGCAGAAGGAAGACAGAATCTGATGTTCATGAAGTAAAGAAATTTTCATGGTGACAGTAAAAGGGTGGCAAAAATATTTAGTAGTATTTTTCCATGTTCTATTACCTTTGGTTTTCAACAAGCTCACATATTTGTGGCCTTCTTTATCTCCTTCCTGCACAGTTTTCACTCTTCCCTCTTTTCAATCTTCTATTTCTTGCACACTGATATTTCCCCAAAGGACTGAAGTTTTGTACTTGTTTATGGTTTTGAGGCCTGGGGATGAACCCAGGGCGTGATCACTGACCGACACTCCATTCCCAGGTTTTTTTTCTTTTTTTATAACAGATGCTGACTAAATTAATTGCACAGACTATTTCACACTTGCAATCCTCCGGCCTCAGCCTAAAGGAGAGCTGGGGTTGCACCACCACGCATGGCTCAATCTGTTGTCTTTTTTCATGCTGTCCCCACGGCCTGGGCTGATTTTCTCAGGCCTTTCCTCCCCAGCAAATGGTTCTGTTCTTAGAGTCACTTTTCCCTTCCCCACAGGCTGGGGAGAGTCTTCTTAGACTTACAGGATCCCATTGAAGTGGCCTCTGTTCCTCTGTATATTCCTTTTTTTTATACTCACATGCTCAACATTTATCAGTGAGTGGTATGTAATATCCTCTTAATGCCTTCCATTAAAAAGAATTAAAAATATGAAATCAGTCAAACTTACCTGAAGTTTCCATTGTAAGGGAGAGATAACTCATTCCTCATTCCCCTGCCAAATTCATTCCTCTGCCAAATATTGACAGCAGTCTCAAAAATATTTTATGTAATATATTCAATTTCTTAAAATCTATTTATTCAGCTTCCTCTTAATTATAACTTAAATGTCATTATACCTAATTTTTATCTTTTCTGGTTTATTTAATATCTTCATTTCATTTGAAAATACTGTACTTGGAAAAACACTGTCACCCTTAATAGTGCCGTAAGGAGCAAGCTAAATAATTTTCCATCTATTTGCAGCTCTAAATCACCAATTTGTAAGTCACAGAACTCTACAACTGAATGATATTTTAAAGATTAACACTCTAAAGGCACTTAAGGTATGGTTAGGTAGAGAATCTCTGCATGTTGCTTCACAAGCTTTTCCAGCTAGTTGCCTTTCTGTGGGATATTTATCAAAAGTGAACTTTCTAGTATTATATCGAGATGTCTCCCCTAAAGCCTGATGCTTTTAGAGGTGGGGCTTTGGGAGGTGATGGGATCACGGCGTGTGAAACTCATCAGTGGATCAGTCCTCTGGTGAGGTCCTATCTCACTGTGACGTTGGCAGGAGAAGTGTGGCTGGAGGAGGTGGGTCACTGGGCTGTGGCCTGGAAGGATCCATCTCCTTCCCCTCCTTGACTCACCTTTCACCCCTGCACACACACTGAAGCTTTTTTCCTTTGTGGCGTCCTGCTGCCATGCTGCCCCACCTTGCAGCCAGGTGACGTTGAATTGAAACCTCGACAAAAGTGTGAATGAAGATAACCCTCTCCTCCGTAGAGGTGTGGGTTTCAGCCAGGAGCGAGGGACCGAGACAGCTAGCTATCCCTATAGACTTCAGAGGCTCAGGAGGAAGGTACTTTGTGCCATCAGAGGGAAGACTTCTTACTACTTTTGGCTTGAGAAAACCATATCCTAAAGTTACGGACTGAGTTATTCAGAAAGTTCTTGCTCAGGCTCAAAAATTAATAGGCACAGGTACACTAATTGAGTGATGTATAATTTGTCTTCTTTGGGGGTCCAATTTGCTAGATATTTGCCCTGAGTACTTTAAGCTTTGCACTATTAAGTAGCTTGTCATTGTTTTGAAAAATCTATAATTACTTTTGATGTCCCTAGTTTGAAGACTTTGGGTACCAGTTTCTTCTTATACCATAGAGGCTGCCTCATCGGGGCTGCAAATTACCGGGTGTTACGTTTGAAATGAACCTGATGTGCAGCTTTGCCTGACTCAGTTATTTTCTGCCCTACAGTACTTTTCCACAGATTGATCCTCACTTACAGCAAACCTCAACTCATAGGTCCTGTTAGGAACCCTGTGGTCTATTGATTACTGGCTGTGAGACGAGATCTGGAGGCGATCAATGCTCCCAAACTCACCTCCGCCCTGCTTCACTGCAGCCACCACTCTCCATAACACCATTGCTCAAGTCTCTGAAGTTCGCTGCTCCAATGTCTGTCTGGCTGGGTTACAACAGGCGCCCAAGAGCTGTACTTGCTCAGTCCATAGCACATTGATACATGTGATCTGGAAACACTCACATAATCACCTGGTTCAAAGATAGTGATCTGAAACAAAAAAACAGCCAAAGACAAGTTCTGAAAATATTAAATGAGTCAAATACATTTTAATATTTTTGACTTTGTTCATTTTATTTTGATTTCATTTTTAAAATATTAGCCAAATACACATAAAATAAAATTTGTCATTTTAACCATTGCCGCATACAACTCAGAGACAGCCCATAAATTCGTGCTGTGGCACAGCCATACTCCTCACCCTGGTCTCCCATCATCCTCCTCCGACCTCATCATCTTCCAGAACCGCAGCGCTGCCTGCGAGACTAACTCTTCATCCTTCCCTCCCTCTCTTCTTTGACAACCGCTGTGCTGTCTCCTGTGTGAATCTGACTGTTGTATGCACTTCATTTATGTAAACTCATACGGACGTCGTCCTTCTGGTTTCTCTCAGTACATGAGTGTAGTACATGAAGCTTATACTCCTGGTGTAGAGTTGGCACCCGTGCATGGCACAGTTTAATTCATCCCCTTTGCCCGCCCTTCCTCCCTCCATCCCTTAATCTCCTTCCTACTGGAGAAGGATCTGTCTCCTTCCTTCCCGTTGTCTCTCTTTTATTTTGCTCTTTGTTTATAGTTTGTGTTTCTCGTGTAAGAGAAGCCATCTGGTATTTAAACCTGTGTGTCCATCTCACTGAATATTGTGGTTTCAGGGGGCACCGTTTTCCTAGAAATGCTTCAAGTTTATATTTCTTCATGGCAGAGTAGTCTTCCATTGTGTATAAAGACTACAGTTCTTTATCACTTCATCTCTTAGGGGATATGCAGACTTCTTCCAAGATTTAGATATTATTTGTAATTGGTTTATTTTGTTTACCCAATTGTCCTCAATTTTCTTGTATGTTGTAGTATATATCATGATATCCTTAGTTTTTAACACTGAAATATATATATATGTGTGTGTGTGTGTGTGTTTGTATATATATGTGTGTGTGTATATATATATACACACACACACATATATATACATACACATACATATATAAATTTTAGGTGACTATATATGTAGTTATGTGTTTATCAATTATTTTTAAGTTTAAGAAATAATCCATACACACACACACCAAGGAAGATTACAAATATCTGATGTCAGCATTACAATAATGTTGGTAATGTAAAAATATTTTTAATCTGTTCACAGAGGAATAGCTAAAATAATAATTGTTTTTCTGAAAAATTAGTTATAGCTACTAATGTTATGCATAAAGCGCTTAGTTCAACATATGGTAAAAGAGCTAAATAAGTATGAGCCTAATTAGTAAATTTGAAGTCACTATTAGTTTGCAGTTCCCTGCTAAATACTAAAGATAAGATAATAGAGGAAGCAGAATCGAATAATTTGAGAGACTCAAATCCAAGTAGAGAAAAATAACTAAACTCTGGAATACATGCTGAGGTTTCAAACTTCTTTCACATGTGCAGTGCAATTTTATCCTCATACTTGTAAGTGGGATTATAAAATAGTATTAAAACAAAAAATCAGAATATAAAATCTAGAATGTATACATTTACTAAATTTATGAAAATAAAAATCAGGTGAAAACATACATGCATGTATACACACAAAAATTAATGCTGTTAATATTTTTATATATAAAACTGTTTAAAAAGTAAGAACACATTTACAAACAAGTAAAAATTGTTTCAAAAATTTTAGATGTGAGAGTGACATGCTTCTGGCTGCTCTAAGGGGGCATATGAAAATTTTAGATATGATTAAGAATAAGGATTTCGGTTACATTAGTCTGTTTTTAGGGTAGAATTATAGACTAGTGTTGAAAATAGGGCTTTTGTTATAATTTGTGCCAAATCTTCAATTCATAGATGAGGAAGCTGAAGTTTAGATATTTATAATCATTTGATCAAATATTGAAGCAAGTGAGAACAGAAGACAACCTGTAGACTTCTAATCCTGAGGCCTCTCTTCAAAATTTTTACATTCACTTTTGAACAGACTTCTGTGCATCTCCTTTTTTGGAAAACTTTAAAATATGTCAAAATACCCAAGGACATATTCTGTTTCTCTCAATCACATGAAACACAGAACATGATTCAGAGTTGTCTTTCTAAAACATTTTTGAAATTAACCTCAAAAATATCATTGAAAGATATTATATGAATATATCATATTATTCATAAAATTTATTATACTGTTTATTATAACATACAATGCTGGATGCAATACACTTGAAGGCAATAGAATATATTATGTATAGTATATTATGTACAGTATATTATGTACTAGTACAAAAGATACAGTCATAGTAAATCATCACACATCTGATAAAATGTGACTGATTAAATGCTGTACTGGTAATTTCCTCTGTTTATCATAAAATGACATTGGCACCTTGTTTGATACCTGTTTAACTAGGGATTTGCTATTTTACCCTCTTGTTTTTTCTTTTCTCAATTTAGTAAATAAGCCAATAAAGTAATTACTGAAACAGTCATCACCATGAAAATATGAGCTTTCAAATCATTATTGTTTATGTATGTTACTTATTGTGGGTTATGCACAGAGAAGACAACTCCGACAGGTGGTGGGCACTCTATCTGCATTTCAGTATTTCATGGAGAACTTTTCTTGAGGTGCTTTTCTTTTGTAATTAAAAAACAGGCTGTTTCCCAAAAGACTGATGGAGAGCATTTGAATGATAATCCAAATATTTTCCTTGCTTTCATTGAAAGGATATAGGTCTTGGCTTAGAGAAAGCTTCTCATTTCACTATACATTCAGAAAGCATCCAGCTTATTTTCTATACAGTCAACACAATCTTTGAGGCCATCTGCAGTTTGCAACAAATTTATGGTATAGTAGCTTAAGTTGATGGGATAATGAGCTGCTGACAGACATGTTTTTCTAAATTGATATTCAAGCTGCAGCCAAAGTGCTTGGCATGAAATAGTAAAGAAAATGAGGATTGTGCGTCTACAGAACACAATTGTACCCTGCAATGCAAGCTAAAAATGCTTAAAGCTTAAATTTCCACCAGCGCTCCTAAATTCTGCATTATAATCTTTGATAGAAGACTAATCATTAACCATTAGAACGACTACAATATTTTATGCTCTTTCACATATATAAACATAAACCCCAACCATTGACAAGTTCCCTTGAGAAAGCAAGCGTCATTTTAAAATAGGCACTATTTGGTGTAACTCACATGCCTCACGTCACTGAATCATCACATGCAGAAAAACAAATCAGCACAAGAACGATCATTCCACTGTAAAACAATATGATAGGGAAATAATGTTGGGGACATTTTAAACTCCAAATAATTCTTCATAATTCAGGCTGTCTGTATGTTGGTGTCTTAAAATTACTGGTTTTTTTCTATTGTACACACACATAAAAGCACAAACATATATTTTATGCAACAACTCAAATAACTTTGTAATTAACTCATTCATATTCTTATGAGATTCTAGTAAGTAGTGAGCCACTCACTACTATGATATATATTGCTGTCTTTGTGGCAAAGCATAGCCAGCCTTGCATGTGAGCATCCTATCTACCAAGAGACCTATGATTTGGAGCCCAGGTCAAAGAGGAGATTCCATAGCATTAACCAAAATGGGAGGTGGATACCATTGGTGCCTCGGGTGCCAACACTAGTGTTTCACCATTCTTCCACTTTCCATGGTTCCAGTGTGCTTTGTATATACCATCAATGTTATTTATGTCACCTCAACCCTCTACACGCATGTGTGCCCACACACACACACGTGCACACACGCGCGCACACACACACACACAAACACACACAAACACACACACATCCACACACACTCCGTGACCAGTTCTGTGATTCCTATGTACCCCATGAGCAAGACTGTGTCCATTATACACAGATACTTGCTATGAAAGCATTTTTCTAAATAGGAAGTATTTCAATTTGTTTCAAATGTACTATGTTTCAGTGAAAAATGCAACTCCAATAGTACCCAAACTGCTTACTTGAATTAAAGCATTATAACAACTTTGGGTTAAATTGAGTTCTATGAATGAGTGTTAGGACTGTATTAAATTTATTCAAACTGCGAAGTCTTCTTCTCATTTCCATTGTTCAGATTTACACATAGACTGGCACCTCAGTCATCCTATAACTGCACAGCTATGACACTTCACACCTAAATATTCTTCCCCCAAAAGCCATATGTTATCTGCAAGGGCAGATGGCCACTTCCTGTGATTGTGACACTCAGAATTGCCATGGGAAGCATGCAGGCCAGAATTCATATGTATTTGTCCAATTTCAGGTTTTATTAAAATTTAAATATCATCCTAAACTGTATAAAACTAATAGCTATTCATAAAGAGACCATAAACTGCAAGCATTTGTTTTGGATTTCAGTTCTTATAAAAGAATGCAAGTGATATTTTGACAGCTTTTGATTGATTCTATCAAATGTATCTCAGCTAGAAACTTCAAACATTTTATAACTAAGTAAATAAATCTTTCAATCTATATGTACCTGAAATTTAAAAAAAAAGACCCACTGTGGGCCATGATCATTTTAGTAGTGGATCTGAGTTTGTAGAAAGTTTAGTCCATAATCTGCAGGCTCTAAGGCAGGGCAGCATGGCAGAAGAGAATTGCTCATGGCAATGGAAGGCAGTAAGTGGGGAGAGAGATGAAAGGATGAAGGAGTGAAATAGATAGTAAAGTGGATAACCACGCCCTCAGTGACCCACCTCCTCCCACCAATATTCACCTCCTGGCGTCACATTTAGCAATAAACTCATCAGTGTACTACTGCAGTGAGCAATACCATGCACAGTGATCCAGTCACCTCCCCAAAGCATATGACACTTTTGGGGGGGGGCATCTAGATAGAAATCATACATTTTCCTATCAACAAACATTTAGTTTTCAAAACTTATTTTGTAATTTTTAACCTTATCACTGTGAAAACTTAGTATACATGTCCTGGTGCACACATGTAAGAGATGCAGTAGTACTATTGCCCAGTAAAGTGACACCTTGGTGCATGTAGCTAATGAGAGTTTGAAATGTGAGCCATCCAAATCACAGTGTGTTGTAAAGTGTAGAAGAATATCATCAGATTTCAAAGTTTTAATATAAAAACATATTTTGAAGGATTTTAAAATATTGGTTATATGTTGGTATGCCACTAATGTGGCTATTATAGGATAGATAAATAAAATATGATTTCCAGGAATTTTAAAGTGATATGTCTTCCTTGCATTCTATTTCTGTGGGTCAGTGAATTACAGAATTGCTACTCAGAGTGAATCCCTGAGTAATGGCAGCTGCATCCCTGAAAAAAGCAGAATCTCTGGGTCTTTCTTGAAACATCTCACTGGCTTATAGCTAATCAGAATTTGTAGAGAAAAAAGGAAAAATGATAGGAAAGGAAAGAAAAGCAAAAAAAAAAAAAAGACATCAAATATAGAGAGGTAGAAGTCTGATAAAAAAGAGACAAATGTTTATCTCCTATAGTTATAGTACAACATAGTTAATAACTAAACCAATGGATAAAGATCCCTTATGAGAACACTATTGTCCACACACACACAAAAAGGCTTCAAGGATGCAAACATTTTTTTCTGAGCAACATGTCTAGAGCAGAAAAATGTGGAAGGGTTTTGTACTTCTGAGCCTGCCATGCGTGAGTCTTGCTGATGGTGAAATGCCTTTAATGTATTTTTCTTATTGTCTCTATATGAAATAGTTATTTTTAGCAACTACACTTCTTTTAGCTCTTTATACGAATGGTTTCTTCTGGACCAAAATTTCAGTTTTCAAATTTTGTGTACTACTTTTTACCTGTGACTATCACTGTAAATCAGATTACAAACACTGTATTACCCATGCCATGACTTGAACATTGGATGGTCTTCAAATTATATCCACTAGATTGATTTGTCCAACATACTTAATCTCATTCTTCTGCAAAGTCACAAGACATGGGCAAAGTATAGACAAATTTTCTGCCAGAGTGTAGCACACATGCATCTAGCAGTCCAACTGCCAGAGGTGTGCTTATTCTTACGGGAAACCTGCTGAACCTAATCTTTACTGTTCACATTTCTTTTCAGCATCCTGGTCTTTGGAGCTTCAGTATGAGCCACCCATCAAATTCTGTTCAAAGTATTCTAGGGTTTTTCTAGCCCATTTCTCCAAATCTTTCCAAGCTCCTTCCACGAGCCAGTTCCAAAAATTTCTAAACCATGTAGTCAGGTAGGATGACAGTAATGACCCCACTTTGGGCAGCAGTTATCCGCGTTAGGTGGTTTCTAAACGCCGGGACACGGCATCTGCCACCTGAATCTTCCAGGAGGACACTTTTAGTTTGGCGCACGGTTCAGGGAACTCAGTGCGCTGTCACCTGGGTCTAAGGAAGAAACACCGTGGCAGTGCACAGGGAGCAAAGGCGATCGGTTCATGAACGCTGGGAAGTGGATCGGGGAGAAGTGCCCGAGAGGAGCAGGCTAGGGACCTTTCATAATGCTCAAAACCAGGGCTCTGTGACCTATGCCCATGAACCCAGAAGCATGCTTTTCTACTCAAGTGGGCATTTCTTAACCCAATGAAGTAGACAAAATCAGGGCTAATAGTCACACTCTACATATATCTGTGGTATGTAAGTATGTACTTAGATATAATTATATGCTCTATACAATACAAAACTATGTTTTATCTATATTTAAACATCTACATATGGCATATGAATACATACAACTTATACTTTACAGTAATAAATTATTTTAACGTTTTGTGACTATATTTTTTCTCAGGTTACTCCAAGTTTTATTTTTATGACACATTTGTTCTGTTTATTCTTATAATGTATATATCAATATACCATATCATATTTTTAACACTTGAAAACATTTTTATGGTCTCTAGATATGTTTTTTGGTCTTTAATATAGAAAGGAAAACCATAGCAAATTATATGGTTTAATATTTAAAAACTCTAAGGAAGTTTAAAGATATAAGAACTTACGTTAATGTGCATTTAAAGATAATATAAAGATACACAATATATGTTTCTAGGAAAAGAATGAATCTGGGCCTAAAAGGATTTGAAAGGGGTTTAACTAACTGATTTCATAATGCACTGCCCCTCAAGGAAGTTACCTCAAAAATTAGGAACAGCTGAGTTTCTACCACTTTGCAAGGTGTATCATGGCATTTTAATTTTCATATTTTACAATGACTGATAGAAGCAAGCCCTACCTAAACACAGAGACCAAGATTCTTATATATATAAGTGAGATTTACAAAGATGTACAGTCCAGTTTCTTGGCTTGAGTGGTGTTTAATAATTGTTTTGTTCTTGATTGCATGCTATTAATGTGGATTATTCTCACTTCATCCAGCTCAGTACTGGAAATAGTGGCAAACCAAATCAGAAATGCAAATAAAAATTTATATTTCAAATCTCCATGCAAAAACAGTATCAAGTTATCACACAAATCGAGATGAAAATCCTCCTTTTATGCTATTTCATGTGCCTACATTATTAAGGATAATTTAATAAGCATACCTCAGCCTGATTGTGAGTGACCAGTTGATGGCACAGCCTTGCCTGTGTTAGCGGGTTTCTAAGTTTTCCCCACTTTTACTACAAATGTTGAAAACATCTGGGGAAATTGGAATGCAGTCAGTGAGTAAGGTCAGTGGAATTACTTACCAGTAATTCATATGTAGATTTCATTAAAAAATATACTACAGTGTTTGTATAGATCAAGTAGATTTTTCTTAATATCTATAATATTTTTTAATCATGAACAGTAGCAACTATAAGTGATAAATACTTTTAGACACGAGATCACTTCTTTTCGGGATACTCTTGATTCCACTATTGGTTTTGACTAAACTAGACAAGGATATATTTCCACTTGTGTCCTAATTTCAGCACTGAGTCTATTCATGAAGCATCTCATCTTGTGAGGAACATGTGTCTTAATTCTGAGCAAATTTTGATCAACATAAATAGTTATAGCCACAGTTTTTGCAATGAAATCCTTTGTTGTGCTATAAAATTTTCAAAATAGAACAGCTGTCATGTAATTTATATAAGCAGTCACTTTTATTAAGTCTTTAGAAGCATAATCTAAACCACAAATTAAGAAGTTGCTAATCATTCTAGAGCCACTGGTCTGCTTGTCTAATGAAATAAATGCATTTATGCTTTAACTTAAGAGTGTTGGACAAATTCTGAGTCTGAAAGCAGACACATCTATCAAGTGAGGAAAAAGGTATCCAACTTTTCAATTTGAGGAACAGTGGGGCTATCGAATCATCAATGAACTGATTTTCTGAAATTATAGATGAACTGAGCACTCTCTGTAGACAGATACAGACACATCTGCCTCATAAAATAACAGAGAGTCTAGGGACAAAAGCTGCACTAGCTGTTCAGGAGATGAGAACTATTCTACTTTATTTAAAATATTCAAATTTTACGTAAATTGAAAGATAATATTTTGTTTAATAAATTATGGAACAATTAATATTCCAAGACATTCACCATTAAAGGAATTTGTAGATTTTCAGCAATGTTTTCATTCGTTCATTGGAAATAGGACATTGACCATGATGCTTTATATCACTGAATTCCATTT
This sequence comes from Dinomys branickii, assembly GCA_004027595.1. Taxonomy (NCBI): domain Eukaryota; kingdom Metazoa; phylum Chordata; class Mammalia; order Rodentia; family Dinomyidae; genus Dinomys; species Dinomys branickii. The sequence goes on along the minus strand of PVLD010000733.1, from coordinate 204,364 downwards.
TAAATTGAACAGTCTTTGCTACAATCTTTTAACTCCCTAGTTAGTTTTATGTACATCATTGTTTTACTTGGTGAAATTTTCTAAATTATGCTTAAAGTTTATTTATTTATTTTTTATTTTAAAAAATAAAAGTACAAAAACATACGAACAAACAGACACCAATTAGCATAAAAAATAGTACAGTCACAACTAATCTACAGACAAGGTGACATGGTCTCAACAGTGGTTATTGATTTGCATGTCTGTATATGGGTTCATATATTTACACTTCAAAGATATCAATGGATATGCTTAAAGTTTAAATTACTTCGTTTTTGGAACATGAATAAGTTGTGGATCCAAAGGTTCTGCTATCAAAAATTCAAATAATAAAAATCTCACTTAAATCAGTTTATTCAGAGAGATTCAACATGGCTGGAAAAAGCTACATTGGAGCTTCTCAGAGGAAATCAACTGAAAACACAGGTAATTGGAAGAAAGGGAGGTACATACATCCTGATATCAAAACTAATCTATGATAAGTGATTTTTATATCAAACAAAACATAGGCATAGGACTTTATAAAATGTTAAAGCAGGCCACAAGGCTACCTGTGGCTTTCCCACCACTGGAATCAGAATCACAGCAGAAATCACCATTCCCAGCACCGCACCCCCCAAAAATGCAGAAATATCAAAGGTGTACCAAACTCAGTCCACATAGGGTAGACCTAGAGTATAAAGGCCCTCACCTATTTTGATTTTCTACAAACAGAAGACTCTGCAATCTGGCCAAAAATTTCACTTGCACACACACAGGTGAGTGACTATTGTCTCCCTAGTGGGCTACCAATGTTGTTGTTTCTTTTTCTTTTTCTTTTTTTTTTTTTTTAAATTTCTATGTTGTGCACCACAACTGCCAACTGTAACCTCTAGCAACAACAAAGTTAGGGAGTTTCCAGGGCACTGAGGATTGTTAATGAAACAACACAAGTCCATCTGCCTAAGGCTGCTGCAAGAGAAGGACTTGGACCATTCTATGGCACCCTGGATAAGCACTTCTTTGTCCTGCAACCAACAACTGATGACCAGAAACACAAGCACCCTTGGGCCAGGAGGTCAGCAACATCCTCCTATCTGAAACCTACAGTGTGAGAAACAAACGCTCCCCCTTGTGAAAATGGTGCAAGCACCTTGGGCTAGGAACAAGAAGGACAGAAGTTAAGAGGAGCAAGCAGTGTGGAAGGGAGCAGGCTGTACACAGCCCAGCAGGGGCCTCCTGTACACGGGGCTGGGGGCCACCTTGGGCTCTCTCTGAGGGCACCACAGAAGCCTGGAGAGCAATGCAGAGGCCTGCAGGGTGAGGAGTACCGGGTAGCCCATCCAGAAAACTGCTGGCTAAAGTCTTGCCGCAAGTCCCACATTCAGAGGCCAGGATCAGTCTCAAGCCCAGCCTAGCACTAACGCTATTGCAGAATTGATGGGATGCTGATTTGGACACCACTACAGAGCAGTGGACACCGTAGGAAAAGTTTTGGTCACATTTGTCTGTATTGTTTCCCTTACATTGTCTAGTTGCATTTTTCATTTTCTTTCTTTTTTCCACTTTCTTCTTTCTTTTTAGTTTTATGTATATATTTCTGTTGTATTCTATTTGTTTTCTTTCTCCTCTCAACTATCTCTCTTGATCTTAAGATGTCTCCATTTGAATGAACAGTGTCCCTAACCTTTCTGATTTGCTTTAATAATCTGTTGCTATCTCCTTCATTCTCCTTCATTCTTTTTTCCCTGCCATTTTCTCTAGCTTCCCAAATCTTGCATGATCATCCTTTGTTCTCCAGCCTTGCTTTGACTGTATTTCCCTTCATCTCTCTGTTTGGTTTATCCCTTACACTATTAGATTTCTTCACTACAGAGTGAAATCACTTTACTATGGGGAAACTTGTTACGTACAAGTTCCTGTTTTATGTTGGATTTTGATGTGTAACTGTAGATCTTGCCCTATGGTTAAAGAGTTGTCACAGGTTATCATACTCTCAGCCATGTGTGATGCTATTGTTATTACTAATTGCAATACTTTCACCAGGATGTTATACTAGTTTTAAATAGTTGTTCTCCCTTCGACAACAATACTGTGACTGTTTGGGTTTATAAACATCAATATAGTCTAGTTCTAAAGGACTGGAAGCTGAGCCAAATGGATGGCAATATCTCATCTTTAATAAATTAGAAAGGTAGGATCTTGAGAGAGACACAAAAACCAAGAACTTCCTACATATAGAAGAAAGATGTGAAGAACAGACATTTCCTAAGGAGACTTTGATATTAGTGATAAAGCTATTTACTATGACAAATATACAGGCACCAATACAGAAAAGAATAACTTAAAATTAAAAATATAAAATAACAAGACAGCAGCAAAACTCAACTGCAGACTTCCATTCCATCTGAGAGAAGTCCAAAGTATAATAAGGTAGAAGAAAATGGAGGCCACCCATGTGAAATTTCTAAAATTATAGCAGCAGAAGTTCAAACATAAGTTCATGAGTTTATAGAGTAAATCAGATCTAAAATAATCTCCTTAGTGTTGACCATGATGAAAGACTCCCTCAGCAAGTCTAGAATAGACATAGATGAAAAGTAGAGGGGCATAGAAAAACGAAAATAATAAATGCACAAAATATTAAAGAAATGGAATCCATAAAATAGATTTAAACAGATATTCAGGAAATCAAAAATTCCCTTCAAAGTTGGCAAAATTACCTCAGTGAAAGTGAAGACAGAATTTCAGACTGAGAAGACAGGATGGGAGCTATAAATCGTGAAAAGAAAATCTCATAAAAATAACAAGGGAATATGTAAAAACAATCCAACAACTACAAGATGATGAGAATAAAACTAATATAAGATTGATTGGAGTCCATGAAAAAGCAGGAACCCGCACAAATGAAATAAAAAAAAACTTTTTGTAGAAATAATGGCAGAAAACTTCCCAAGTATGGAAAAAGAATTTGATATACAGATAAGCAGTGCATGTAGAACTTTGGTCATTAGCCATGAACAAAATAAATCTACACCAGGACATATAATAAAGATTTCAGAAATTCAGCACAACAACAGAATATTCAATTAAGCTGTTAGAGAAAAGGAGCAACTCACCTTTAAAGAAAAGCCCATCAGAATTATAGCAGACTTCTCAATATGAACCTTTCAGTCAAAGAGAGCTTTGAGTGAAGTATCCCATGTCTTGAGAGAAAAAACTTCCAACCTAGATTGATGTACTCTGCAAAACTTTCAGAATTCATGGAGAAATGAGATACTTTCATGACAAAGAACAGCTGAAGAAATTCATCTACCAAATCAACTTCACAATATGCTATGAAAGATACTATAGAGAGTTAACAATGTGTTCAAATATAAGAATAGCAATAGAAATAAGATACCAGGCAGGGCAAGCAATTAAACAAAGGGGACAGACAAGGTACTAATAGCCATTACTAATTAAGGATAAATCAATATATGTCTGTCATTACCATCAATGTAGTGGTCTCAACTCACCACTCAAAAGAAATAGACTGGAAAAATGGATCAAGAAACAAGATCCAATGTTATGCTGTATACAAGAAAAATATTTAACTCATAAAGAAATTAATAGACTGAAAGTCAAATGATGGAAAACAATATTCCATGTGACAGGAACCCAGAAAGAAAAGCAGAGGTAGCCATTCTATTTGAAAACAATGAGAACTTCAAACCAAAACAGACTAAAAGAAGTAAAGAAGGCCATTGTATTCTTGTTAAGGGAAAACTCCAAGAAGAAGAGATTATAGTCTTAAATATATAAGCACCAAATACAGGAGCACACAGCTATATAAGACAAATATTAATGGACATAAAAAATCAAATAAGCAAGCACTAACACAATTGTAATGGGGGACCTTACTACCCCATTGTCATAAAAATATAGATCAAAAAGACAAAAATTCAATAAAGAAATATTAGAATTGAACCAAACTTGTGAACAAATGAACTTAATAGATGTCTACAGAGTGTTCCACTCTACAACATCAGAGTATGCATTCTTCTCAGCTGCACATGGGTCATTCTCCAAAATAGACTATATATTAGCCCACAGAACATGTGCATATAAGTGAAAAGAAGCTGAAATTATCCCATAGTTCAATGATATTGGAAATCAGTGGCAAAAGAAAACACAAAAACCCCATAAATACATGAAAATTAAATTAAATAACATCCTCATGAACAACCAATGAGTCACAGATAAAATTAAAGAAGTTAAATAGTATGTACAACTGAATGATAATGCCAGTACAACATATCAGATTTTATTGGATACAATGAATACAGCCCTAAGAGGGAAATTTCTATCAATGAATACCCATATCAGAAGACAGAGATCTCAAATAAAAAAGCTAAAGTTGAATATCAAACTTCTAGTGAAAGAATTACAAGTCAAGCCCAAAGCTCTTACAAGGGAAGAAATTATAAAGATCAGGGCAAAAATTAACACAATTGAGATTAAGAAAACAATAAAAAGAATCAATGAATCAAACAGCTGGTTCTTTGAAAATTGATAAGGACTCAGCCAATCTTATCAAAAAAGCAAAGACTCAAATTCATGCAATTAGGAATGAAAAGGGTGAAGTCACAAAGATCCTACAGATATCCAGAAGATCATCAATACCTACTTTAAGAAACTATATTCTCATAGAATGTAAAACACAGATGAAATAGATACCTAGACAGACATGAACCACCAAAGCTGAATGAAGATATAGAAATTCTAAATAAACCAATGTCTGTCAATAAAATTGAAAATGTAATTAAAAGCCTATAATCAGAGAAAACCCAGGTCATGATGGATAGACAGCTAAGTTCTCCAGGAAATTTAGAGAAGATCTAACACCATTACTAATCAATCTCCTCAATGAAACAGAAAGGAAGGCAATACTCTCATTCCTGGAAGCAAGTAGTATCCTGATACCAAAACCAGAGAATTATTCAACCAAAAAAGAGAATTACAAGCAAATGTCCCTAATGAACACAGATGTAAAAAGGCTCAATAAAAAACCATGAAACAGAATGTAGCAAATCACCAATAAGATTACACATCATGACCAAGTAGTATTCACTCCAGTGATGCAGTTCTACATATGCAAATCAATAAATAAAATATACCATACCAAAAGATCAAGTGATGAAAATCACATGAGCATCTGGATAAATATAGAAAAAGCATTTGACAAAGTCGAACACCCATTCATGATAAAAAAAATCTTTAAAAAGTTTGGAATGGGTAATTTTTACCTCAATCTGATAAAAGCCATCTATGACAAACCAACAGCCAACATCATACTAAATGATCAAAAACTGAAAGCTTTCACTCTAAAATCAGGAACAAGACAAGGATGTACACTATCACCTCTCCTATTTAATATAGTTCTAGAAACACTAACCAGAGCAATTAGACAAGAAAAAGGAGTAAGGATCAGCAAAGAAGTTAAATTATTATTTGCAGATGACATGGTACTCTGCATAGAAGACCCCAAAACTCCACCAAAAGACTTGAAGATTTAATAACTAAATGCAGTAGTGTAGCTGGAGGCAAAGTCAACACTCAAAAAATCAATACCATTCCTACACACAAACAACAAACACATTGAGAGAGAAATTAGAGAAACCACACCCTTCACAATAGTACCTTCCCTGAAAATGAAATACTTAGGAAGCAATCAAACAAAGGGACTAAAAATGTATATACTGAAAACTACAGTTGTCAGAAAAAGGAGTTTGAAAAGAATATCAGAAAATGGAAAAATATCTCTTGTTCATGGGTAGTAAGAACCAACATAATAAAAATGGCCATACTTCCAAAATTGTTATGCAGATTTAATGCAATCTCAATCAAAATATCATTAACATACGTCACAGAACTAGAGCAAACATCACTAAAATTCATTTGGAAACAGAAGAGACCTAAAATAGCAAAAGCAATTCTGGGCAACAAAGACAAGGTAGGAGGCATCTCGATCCCTCATTTGAAATTATACCACAACGCCACTGTGGTAAAAGCAGCACAGTAGTGGCAATGAACACACAAAAACCCAACCTGAAAGTCAGTGGGACATATTAGATGTACATCAACTCCAAACATAGTCATCTTATCTTTGACAAAGGGGCCAAACATATTCATTGGAAGAAAGATAGCCTCTTAAGTAAATGGTGCCAGAAAAACTGGATTTTCACATACCAAAGACTAAAACTAGACCAATGTCTACCACCATCCACTAAACTAAAATGAAAATGGATCAAAGATCTAAATATTGAAACAGAGACAATCTACTTGAAGAGAAAGTAGGTTGAAATCTTGAAGATACAGGTGGAGGCACAGACTTCGTGAACAAAACACAGACTGAACAGGAAATTCGAAGAATCAATAACTGGCATCTCATCTTATTAAATGAGATATACACACCAAAAGAAATCATCAAAAAAGTGAAAACACAACCCACAGAGTGGGAAAAAAATTATCCAGTTGTCCCTCAGATGAAGGACTTACATAAAAAATTGAAGTTATGCTACTAATTTCTCTGTGTTATACTACTAATTTTTCTCAGTTCATTAAATGCTAATACCATACACTCTGAGTAATTAGTTTAAAGATATCAATACACAATATACTAACAATTGTTACCCTCCTATGTTGTTTTGAAATTTTATTTTTTTATTTAAAAAAGAATTGATTGTTATATTACATATTGTTATCTTCAATGAAGTTGCTCACATTACCAGATATAAGAATTGATCAGAGCACTAAAGGGAATAAAATATAAATAAACATTAAAAATGATACAGAGCTTCACTAAAAAGATGGGTTTTTAAAATTCTCTTTAAAATAAATAAATAAATAAAATAAAAAAGATACTTTGGAGACTTAAAAAAAGAATTGAAAAAAATCAGTCCCCCCAAATTTAAAGACCCAAACCAAAAATGGACATCTGAGATGAATATGCAGTTCTGAGATGAGGAAACACAAATGGCAAAAATTATATGAAAAAACTGTTCAACATCATGGTCATTCAAAAGAAGCAAATTAAAACAACACTGAGATTGCACTTCAGTCTCGAAAGAATGGCTATCATCAAGAAATTAACCAATAACAAATGCTGATGGGACTGTGTGGAAAAAGGTACACTTCTCCACTGTTGCTGGAAATGTAAACTGGTGCAACCACTGTGGAAATCAGTATGATAATTCCTCAAAAATCTAGGATTAGACATTGCATTTGACCCATCTAGTACCTCTCTGGGTATCTCTAGCATAATTAAAAACAGCATACCACATGATATAGGTGCACCTATGTTTATAGCAACACAATTTGTAATACCTATACTTTGGAAACAACCCAAATGCTCATCAAGGAAAGGGGAAAAAAAGATGTATTTTTATTCAATGTAATACTACTCAGCCATAAGGAAGTATAAACCTAAGACTTTCGTAAGTAAATGGAAGCAATTGGAGATCATACTTATAAGTGAAATAAATTTGATTCACATGTGTAAACATTGTATTGTCTTCCTCGTGTGAGGAACTGAAAGAGAAAGGTCCAAAATGCACCACAGATATTGTGATATGGGAAGTAATTTTTCAAAAGGAAAGTGAACCTAAGATGGAGGAAAAGGGAAAGGAAGGAAGGGAAAAGAAACAAACCACAAAATACAAGATAATTATACTGCTAGCTTCTCTTATTTCATTGAAAAGATAAAATTGGGTGATATCATTTGGAGAATTTTTTATGCTCATAGCTGGTACTCTGATTAACTAGTACTCTGATTAACTAAACATAACAATACTCAATGCATTAACTATAGTTATTCTCCTATTATTTTGTTATAAAATTTGTTTTTACTTTTTTCCATAAAATAAAAAAAATCGATTTAGTCACTTTGTCTCCTTTGAATTTAAAAAGGTACTTAATGTTTCAGACCAACAGGCTACAGTGATGTGTGTGCTATTATGCATGTGTGAAGCAGCCTTGCTCTCTGTTCCCAAAGACACACTGAGGTAAACATTTCACGGTGGTAGCACACACTGACCACGGCGGTTCCTTGGGATGCACTGTCAATTGGTTCTGGGGTACACAGAGTGTCCAAAAACAGACTAGCAAAGAAGATTTCACCATGAGGAACAATGCAAATAAGTTTAATACAGTTCCAAACCAAAGACAATGCACATTTAAAGGCAATATATAGAGAAGTTATTTATCATTACATAACTAACAAGAGTAAATGAAATAAAAACTGAGATGAGTCCATGGCCTCATGGTTTAGTAGGAAGAGAGGGGTGGGGAGGACAGGCTCCAGTCAATGTTGCTTGGAAGGATAGTCCCCCTTTGACTATGAGGCATCTGTGCTTTGTGTGTTCACTTGCTTTTCTGGCTTTGTTTCATCTTGTACCAGAGATTCTGACACACTCATGGTCACCTCTGCTAAAAACTTTCCAGTGATGACTATTTTTGTCTTCTTTTCAAAATTCCTCCAAAGTATGAAATTGTTGGGTCATTCAATAAATTCACTTTTCTGCTTCTCATAACTTTGTCTGCATAATAGGTCACCAACTTTTGAATTTCCACTCATTTTGCACACATTTCTTTCATTAAGCACCTGGGAGTAGCCTTCCTTATCTCCTCACCTGAAGAAATCTCCTCAGCCTTCTGTTGTTGCTGCTCCTTCTGTAGGCTAGGAGAAAATGGCTTCTCTACTGAGCTTTTCCACTGTACCTCCACTAACTTCTCCATCTCAGCAGCATCAACCTCAGGGACCAAAGACACATCCCACACAACTGTTTCCTCTGTGCCTGCATGCTTGGGGTCAGTCTCAAAGCCTTCCACGTCTCCCTGAACCATGGCTTCTGGCTGCAAATTCTTCCATGCTGAATCCATTGTCCAATAAAAGATGGCATTGAGACCAGAAGCATAGGTTAAGGCAGTAGAGGACATTGAGATGCTCCTTGCAGAATTCTGTGAGAGTCAACTGGACATTAGAGGTGACCACAAAGAACCCCTGCAAAAGTCCTTTGGTGTACAACTTTTGAAGTCTGAAATGACCTGCAGGTCCATAGGCTACAAAGAGACATGCACAGTGCCAGAGCTACCACTTGACCTTTTGTTTTGGTTGGACAAGGTTTCAAGGTGCACAAGGCAGTTCACACAGAGAAGGCCTGCTTTGTGGGTAAGAGGACCACACAGACCAGTATTGGGAAGAATTGTGTACCAAATCCGGTGTGCTGCAAAGCAGTCAAGTACAAAGGAATTACTGCAGTTCCTATTTCTTCCTTGCTATTTTAGCAAGTAAAGTGCAAAGTACAGGAGAAAAGCGATAGTAAGTGGTCCACATTAGGGAGGTGTGGCAGCCATAAAAATGGAAAGTGAGTAGGATTGGGAACTTGATCAATTTCCATTGATTGAGAAAATGTCAAGTTGTGACATTTTCTTAAAGGGAGAAACAAAACTTTCCCAATCAGAATCTCCCTCCTCTCTGTCTGTCTCTGTTTCTGTTTCTGTCTCTGTCTCTTTTGGTCTCTGTCTCTGTCTCTCTCCTTGCTACCTCATTTGACTTCTTTATTCACTGAATTTCCCATAAACTCAGATAGAATTTTCTTCTCCCCTTTCCTCTTAGCAGAAGTACATTCCTCTCTGGATGCTTCTTCCATATGTTCAATCCCATGTGCTTAGGCATATAATTGACTCCAGGCCTGCTCCAAAGCCTGCAGTGCGTTGGCTTCTTTGACTTTCTTTCTCATCTTTGGCAACTAAATGGAAGCCTATTATCTAAGGCTACTGGTATGCTCTGTATTTGGCTTATTCCCTGCAAAGCTTAGTGCTGTTTTTCCTTTTCTTTACTGTAAAGTGAAATAAAACACACAGAACTACTTTTCCTGAAGGTTTTCTTCACTACCAGAAATTTAGGTTTTATAAAAGGAGTATATAGTAATAAATACCTTGAGATCTAAGTCCTTTACAAAATATGATTTTTCAGAATACACATATCAGAATAATTCATGCCAGTCATAACAAGGCATGCATGCTCATAATAGGTTGATATCTACGAGTTCATTGAAACTAGTATTAAATAACCAAAAATGTCTTTGCATCTTTTGAATTAATATATGTGCTCCTGCTGAACGCTATTTTAGAAGCTGTTATTGAGATGTAAAATCAAATCTGTTTAAGATGGTGAATCTCAATATTTGAAGATAACAGAAATGAAAGAAGATAAATTTGAGAAGCAAGCAAAGTCTCATTTTGAAGACAGAAGAAGCAATAATTACCAGAGATGAAGGCCCTGACCCTCAAGAAGCCTGATTAGCCTGCAAGAGATTCCACACACGACATCTCGACTAGCAAGTAAACAGCAGTGTGGAGCAGAAGAACATGAAGGGAAGAGGCTGGTCCTGAACTGCATGTTAATATCAGAGCGAGCACCAGAATGCTTCATAGAACTGAAAGCCTCGGTGGACACCTAATAACAAAAATCCTATGAAATTCTCGTGAAAAAAGAGGTTAAGAAGCTGCATGAAGAAAGAGGTTAAGAACCTCAGTAGGGGCAAAATAAAACATTTAGAGTGAGAACAACAGAAAAAGACAATACGGGGCATGAGCTCAGATACAAAGTTCTTGGTCCTTATTCTAGGCCCCTTCCCTACTGACTAATTGGGATTAATTCAGAAGTGTCTGGAGGGAAGGTCTGGAGAAGGCAGCAGTCCCTCCATCCCATTAGCGAATGTCTCCTGGGAGAGGTGAGGTAGGGCCAGACTTGAGGCTACTCATAGCCCAGCAAACAGCTCTCCACAGGTAGGAAGGTCCCACGACTTTCCAGGAAGCAGTCAAAGCCAAACCTGCATTTGGTGAACCTGATGATTCATGGAAGTTAATGACTTATGAAACGTGCTCAAAAATACAGTGAATATTTTTAATTGTTAAGAAAATGTACAGGAAAAGACATTGCTGTCAATCCTCCTCAGAATAATCCTCTTTATTTCAAACATACTTATCCCACCATTCTCACCACTTTCGGAAGCAGTTCTGGAGCACCTCTATCACATCTTCACGGGTGCTATTGTGGCTGTCTCGACGTCAAGAATCCAGATGTTTACCTTCATGGTCATTCTGATTTTGAGGAAAAGCCAGAGCTGCACTGTCGGGGATCCGGTGAAGGAGTTGGGTGTGGACACACTGTGAAGCTTGCGGGAGCTGCTCTGGCATTGAATGGCACTTGGCAGCAGCATCCACTGACTTTTCATTGTGTCAATAAAAGGGGATGTTAGAAAGTGGAGAGATCTGTGGGATGGTTTTGTTCCAAGCAAGGGGAGTATTTTGAGGGAGATTGGTGATTGCATATCTTTTACTATAATAATTTTGTTTTATTTAAACATGCATCTTAGTATTCTGGTCAGTCCTGGTATGGTGTAGTGCTGCAGTGCTTGCTCCCCATTGGAACCCTCAGGCATAGTAGAGCTTTCAAAGAAAAAACTGACTGATTTAGTGGTGCATATGTGCAATCCCTACTACTCAGAAGGCTGAAACATGGAGGATCCTGAGTTCTAGTTTCGGGACCAGCCTGGGAAACTTAATATAAAAATAAGCAACATAAAATGTAAATAAAGAGGACTAGGGATATAGCTCAGGGGTAGAAAGCACTTGAGTTTGATCTTCAGTACCACAATAAAAGCACATTCTCAGATCACAAATTAAATCAGAATTCTTTCAAGACGGAGGTGTCTTAAATAGTCCCTTGGTTGGTATAGTGCACAGCAAGGGTAAAGAACCATTGGCTAGGGCATTAAGAGGAATACTTATATGCTACTTGAGAAAACCAAGAAAGGAAACAAGTGTCCAAGCAGAAAGGAGCACACACACACACTCTCTCATGCGAGAAAGTATAAAATAAGGTGGCAGACAGTAAGGTAGGATTATTAAATGAGTAACATTTGAAATATATATCCATCATTGAACTGTAAATCATTAGGTAAAGGTTGATATGAGTTTTACAGTGAGTGGACCAAACTGATGCTTACTGAAAAAAGAAAACCAGAATAAAAGAAAAATTTGATTTTATCAGTTTTAACTCTATACTCATGGTGCTTTTGTAAACTGGGTGTATTCAGTCATTCATTCATCAGGATTCTCAGTTTGGTTTGGTTTGGTTTGGTCTTGGTAATACAGGGGATGGAACCCATGACCTTTCTCTGATGGCATCTCTAGCCCTTTTTATTTTCATTTGGAGACAGAGTCTTGCTAAGTTCCCCAGGAAATCCTACCACCTCAGGCTCCTGAGTAATTGTGATCACAGGAGTGTTATCACCCTACTTGGCTTCCATGGGTGGTTATTTTAAAAATAAGTACTTAACTATGAGAGATACTGTGCTTGGCTCTTACTTCATAATAAACCACCATAAAAATGCTTACTTTCAAATGGTGAGAGTAAAATGTTTTGTTTTTGTTTGCTTGTTTTTTAAGAATTCCGACTCAGATCTTTCACATAATACTGAAGAGCACCATGAACCCCAAGGTTCTCTTTAACCCTCCCAGTTGTGCATTGGTGCATGTACATTTCCCATGGTGTTTATGTTACAACACAGCCCTGCTGGATAATGGAGGGAAATTGAGAATATGTTATTTATTCTTTTTTTGAAGTTACTAGTTACCATTTTTTCTCTGGGTCTGTTGACTTCCACTTTAAGAACACATTTGAGCCCTGATGCCTTCCAGGACATAGGGTTTATCCACATCTGGGAGCTGAGCACGCACAATGGGGGTGATATGCATTCCATTTATGTCTGACTCTAGACCCCAGGAAGTCTGGCAGCAGTTGTTTCAGAAACTTCAGAAAAATGCTCCCGGCCTCAGTATCTCAAACTGGTATTGTGAGTCAGAGGAAATTCATTACTTTACTGAGGCGACAATATGATAGATCAAAAGGGAGCAAAAAACTAATGGACCAAGCTTGAGTTCACTTTTCTCTGGGAATTCCTACGCAAAGCACAGTTTTACAGTAGGGAAATATTTGAAAGTTGCTATTGTTGGCAAGAATGTAAGAAATAAACATGGAATCAAATTCATAGGACATCAAGTTTAATGAAACCTCTAGTTGTTTATAAAATTTGAAGTTAACTTGCAGTGGATAAAATTACACATTCTTGGCCAATTATAAGATGTATCTCAGCTCTTTGATTTGCAAAAGGGGTTGACATTGAGTAGCTATTGCTTGTTTTTTTCTTTCAAACCAAGGAACATAGCTGAGTTTTACACAGCCAGGATTGGTTTTAAAACACGATTTCAGCTTAAAACATCATGTGTCTGCTTCCTAATTTCCTCTGGCAGGCCCAAGTGGCATCATAAATTTAATGTACTGAAACTTGAGATTCTTCATGTAGAAAAGCAAGCCTGGCTATGTCAGTTCACACAAAAGAAATATTCTTCTTGGAGATAAAAAATATTTGTTCGGTACCTACAACCATATTAAAATTTCCTTCATTTTAAAGTGTTCCTAGTGGGATATATGATGAAGCTCTGCAGTCTCGGCAGATGCCGACACAGTAAACTCTCCTGGAATCTCTCTGGCCTACGTGTTAGTGCAGTATGGTTCTGTTTCTCTTTACCTTTGATAGGTGTCTGGGGAGGAGGCTGTGACTCTACTTTTTCTTCTGTGATTGACATGTCTCAGGGACTCCTTTTAAAGAATAGTACCATACTAGATATGATTGTGTGAATAAATTCTTGCAAAATTTTAGGTTAACAGTTGGTAAAGGCTTAGATGCAGAATGATAGACTCTACTTTCATGGTATTTAAGTACAATATAAAAATACATTCAAGATAAATTCCGCACTGCTAATAATTCTGAAAGAAAGACTAGGATTATATAATGCAACTGTGAAACAGAGGGCTACTCTCAAGAGTTCAGACTTTAAAAAGGAATACATGAAAATCTGCAAAGAAAAAAGTGTCCTTTCTGCCTTACCTTCCTGCATAACACACAGCCACATCTACCTTTTTATGTCCTGGTAGAAGTCAGATTCATCAAGTCTTCCATTAAAATTGAACTGTGCTCACTGCAGGGGATGAAGACTTCTGTATTCTACACCTATTTCCCCACATAACTAACCATCTAAGACCTTGAGAGTGTGCGGCAGAGTCACGGAGTAGCTTGAAGGCACACTGAGGATCTGAGATCTGAAAGATTCCCTGTGAACACAAATTAACCTTTACTGCTGGCTTCTCTTTTTGCCAAGAGTAACTCCAGGTTAAGTGCTGCACGGTTGATCTTCATTCAGTCTCTTCATGTAGTAAGTAGAGGTGCCTAGGGTTCCTTATCACAGACACCGGTGTGTGCGAGTACAACATTAAACAGGGGTTTGATTTCACTCTTCTATGTGGCTGTGTGTCTTTTCTTTTGATTTGCTCTGATATCAGTTCATGAAGTAGAGGATTACAAGGTTTATTATTCCAGAGATGTGATTAGTTACTTTTAAATCAGCAGGAAGTCCTAGGAGCCCAGAGTTATAAATACAGTGCATAGCTGGAAGATCATCTCTACTCCCCAAGTCTCTTCTAGTAGAGAGATTATACCAAAATCCAGAGAAGTTAAGGGAAAATATGAGCCAATGCTAGCTTTTCTTTGTCCTAATTTCTAGCCTATTAGAATATGAAAAGAATTCCCACCACAAGTCAGAATGTCATTAGATTTTATGCTTCTTCAACTCTAAAACTTGATATGTAGGAAGAGAATTCTAATGGCCTTAGTAGTTCCTGTACGGTCCAGCAGTTGACCTCAAATGTCATTTGCAAGTAAATAGTCCCGCTTTCTTAACTGATTTTTAAGTTTAGAGAATATCCTGGTTATAAAAGTAAAATATGTTCAAGATATGCAGCCTGGCCCTGAAATGTCCACAATTATTGCCAGTCTGAAGCAACAAATGAGCACAGAGATGTCTGTGATAATTAATCCACAGCCAGCACCAACATGATATAAGTATGCTCCCCTCTTTCTAGCTTCAGGAAGAAAACTGTCTTCATGTTTCTAGAGTTTGTAGTAATAAAATAAAAGAAAATGTTTAATCTGAAAATAAAAAATGATCTTCATGGGTAGGAATTATTTCACTAGGAGAATTTGTTTCACAAGAACCATTGTGTTTAGATGCATCTACGTATAAAAATTAGTTGGAAAGCGTATGATAATATGAGTGGCAGCTCATCTGTGCAACCTTAAATTCATATAAATAGAAGTAATGAAGGCTTTGAGACAGAGGAGAGTTTCTAATGAGGACTTAGCTCTAGAAAGAGGGTCCCTACATCCATCCTATGTCCAGAAAACCGCTGAGGTTCAAATCCACCAGCAATCAGCTGCATTAACAAGTATCCATGGAGTCTCTAGATATATTGCAGCTACCCCACTTTGACTGTTAATTAGCTTTTTATGTACATTTGCTATTTTGATTGGTAGGAAACACTAGCGAAAAGATGTAAGCTGGGGTGGGTAGGCAGAAAGGACAAGGTTTCCTCATGCAAAAATACATAAAACAGAAGTAGAATAATAACTGAGGTCAGCACGCCTCATGGTTACCCTTGGACACTTCTATTTTGAACCCCATATTTTATCAAGTTTAATACTTGTTCCAAAAACTTTCTGAAGCAAATTTTATGTCACATGCTTGCTCCAATAACAACTGGCAATGTTTTAGTGTTCATTGTATGCTTTTAAGTATAAATATAGATGCCATCTAAACTGTAGTCTTCTCAGTAACATTATGCAGTATCAATTACTATGCCCATTTACAAAAAAACAAGCAAAGAATTTATATAACTTCTCAAACATCACCCTGCTTATAAGAAATGTCTTAACATTGTGACTTCAATTTTGTTTTACGGCAAACTCTTGACTGACTTACAACAAATTATACTTGCTGGATCTTATAGAGTTATGCATTTTGAGCATGTATTATGATAGGTTCCTGTAGCCCAACCATAAATTTAGTAAATTTTCTGTTTTATAAATTGACTGTCAAGTAGAATTTGATTAATGATTATTTCAAATCATGAAGGGTTTAAAAAATGCAGTTTCTTTAGTAAATTTTGAAATAGGAGAAGAGCCTATCCCTTGGGTCTTTAAAAGATAAATTAAGTAGAAATGATGAAAATGTCCCATGTTCAGGTAGTGGCGTTAGGAGCAGTGGGAAAGAGTGAGTGGGCTGATAGTGGAGATGGACCTAGGTGACCCGTGAAAGCAGACTTTGAGGGGTGCTGGACCGAAACTTCCTTAGGTCACACTGGACCCCTGAGGGACTAGGCTTGATCTGAAATACTTGGGCAATTGTTGTCTTTTCTCATGGCAACTGGACAAGTTCTTCTAAATCACAAAAATCTTTTCAAGTAGAAACTGCTGAAAATTAAGAACAACTTTGATACCACTAGATTCTGAAGTCTAGCTGCCACTTGGTTTCTTCCACCTAAATAATCATTAATAAGAATTATGTATCCTCAGGTATAGCATTTTAAATTGTTCATAAAGAATTACTTAAAACTATAGTCTAATTTACTAAGAAGTATACTGAAATGCTGTTACTGGTTCTTATTTTCACGTAACTTGCTAGTCTTTTAGACAGATAGAGATTAACTCTCTAGAGAATATTTAAACAATTCCAAAATTCCTTTCCCCCATCTGTTAATTAGATTATTCATGGAACATATGGATAAAATTTCTTATAAGAGATATATTTTGTTTTGTTGTTTTATGTTTTGAAAATGCACATATATTTAAATGACTTTCAGCAGGCTTAACTTTGACATGAAGGTGAACAGTGTATATAGGTGAGAGGTGATGGAAATATACAGTAAGTGTTTAAATGTTTAAAAAATTATTGAACCTGGAGATGTTAGTATATGCCTGTAATTCCAGTACTTAGGAAGCTGAGGCAGGAGGATCATTTCAAGTTTGAGGCTAGCCGGCACTAACAGTGAGGACATCCTGTACTATGCAGAAAGACTGTCCCAAAAAAGCAAAAACAAAAAAAAATTTAGTAAAGGACATATTGCTATTAATCTCCCTCAAAATATCTGCCTTCATGTAGAACACACAACATTGTTCTTGACACTTTCTGAAAAAGCAGGCAGCATAAAAAGCAGGAAATGTATTAGGGTAAAAACAATGAGGATATGCAGATTCTTGGACTATTTACAGACTTGAGAATTTTGATAGGGAAGAAAATCTTCACTGGAATTTTTCTACATGAAAATTAATGGAACCATAGTGTATAAAACAGGTTGTGGCTGTTGTGAGGAGGTTCATTTGGAAGCTACCCTCTTTGTTACTTCAGCGGAACATTGAGTAACTGGGGAAACAGCTATGGGAGCAAGGATAGCACTAATGGGGACAAAGAATTCCCAAAGATAGGAAACACCAGCTGGAGATAAACTGAAGCAAAAGAATCATTTGGAAACAGCTATGATTTCAAACTTTGGTGACTTGCTGGAACCTGAAAATCTGTTCATCCTCACAAGATACCAATGATTTTTATTGTGGATCATTTGAACTAAATAAAACCAAGTGCCGAGTTCTGCAGTAAGTTCCGCAGGTCATCACGGTGATTCTTCCGTATTGCTGCATTTCTTTTTAATTAATTAAGTACATTGGTACATTTTAGCTATGCACAATGATCATATCCCCCATTGGGCACTGGTACCTGCACATGATATAGCTTTATTGTTTTTCCCCATTCCCCTACCTGTCCTTCATTCTCTCTTCCCCTCCTTATTTGCAAAAGCTGTGCTTCCATTTTTTCCTACTTCTCTTTTTTTTTTTTAATTTTCTGCTGTTTCCTTTCCCTCTCCTGTCTGTAGTTTTCCTTCCAATTCGAACATTTTCTTCCTAGTTCACATTATCTATTATACATTTTGGTCCTTATTTACATTTTTGGTTTTCACACCAGAGAAACAATGCAGTATTTACATGTGTGTCCAATTTATTGCACTTAAGAATGGTCTCCAGGTGCATCCACTTAGCTAGAAATGTCTCAAGTTACCTTTCTGGATGTCGGAGTAGTACTCCACTGTATATAGAAAGCACATCGTCTTTACCATTCATCATTCAGTGGGCATTTGGGCTGCATCCAAGATTTAGCTATTACAAACTGTGCTGCTGCTTTTAATTCTTTTGGGAAGATGCCAAGAGAGAAATAGCTGGGTCAAATGGAACCTTTAGCTTCAGTTTTTTGAGTTATCTCTGCACTCCTTCCACCGTGGTTGCACCATCTCTACTCCCAGTAACAGTGGACAAGGCTTCCTTTTCCCCCACAGCCAAACCAGCATTTGGTATTGGTTGATTTCTTTCCTTTTTTAAAGAGAATAAAAAGCAATTAAAAGAAAAACAGCTGGGGACATAGCTCAGCAGCACAAGCACCTGCCTGGCAAGCATAAGGTTCTGAGTTCAATTCCCAGCACCAAAAAATAAATAAACAAATAAAAATTAAACATTAAAAAAGCCTATAAATAGCCATTCTTTCTGTAATGAGAATCTCAGCACTGCTTTAATTTACATTTCTCAAATGAACAATCATGTTGAACATTTTTATATATTTATTTGTCATTTCTACTTCATCTGAGAAGTATCTACTTTAGGTACCCATTTTCAGATCAGGTCTTTAAATTTGGGGTGTCTGATTTTTTTGAGTTCTTTATATATTATAGATAGTAATCTTTGTCTGAGGAACAGCTGACAAAAACTTTCTCCAATGCTGTGGGTTTTCTCTTCACTCTGAATTTTTTTGCTGGGCAAAAGTGTTTAATAAATTGAGATCTCAGTTGTTGAGTCTGTGTATTATTTCCCACGCAAGTTCATGGTCTTTATCTATACCAATATCTTCAAGATTTCCACCTACTCTGTCTTCTACTAGATTTAGTTTCCAAAAGTAATGAAATGCCCAGGAATTAATCTAATGAAGGGAGTAGAAGATCTTCACACTGGAACCTATAGTATTCGGAAAAAAGAGATTGAAGAGAATATCAGAAAATGGAAAGCTATTCCTTTCTCTTGGGTAGGAGGAGCCAATAGAGTGAAAATGGCCATACTTCCAAACTTATTATACAGATTTAATGCAATGCAAATGAATATTCCAGCAGCATGCATCTCTTTAATTTATAGATATTTATAACTTTTTAAAAAAAGTAACAAGATCTACCTTCCTCTTAAACTTTCTTCACCTATTGTGTATCGCCTTTGTAGGCAATATAAGCTTTATTTTTTTAAATGTGGAAAAAATTCATATATGTATATTATATATATATATATATATATATATATATACTCCAAGAAGAACACAAAACTAGACATTGTATTTGTTTTATAATTATTTCATGCATGAATATTTTAAATATTTATAAGTATACCTAACTTCTTTTAATTTTGTTTTGGTGAGAAGATAGTTAGCAGCAGAGTCAGCAACTCCAGACATTCCAATTCTCCCACATCACAGTTTGGAAAATCAAAGGCATATTTTGCAAAGGGATTTTTTTAGTCTGCTGATCATCATTTATCATATGTTTCCAATATTCTGAGCCTTAAAAATACTGTAGAACCACTTATATTTGTTTCATAACATGCTTTTGCTAAATTTTGTCTGCAAAAGGAAGCTTTTATGAATGCCAAGTGGTCTTGGTCTGGCCAGTGTTAAAATTCAGAGAATTTATAATTATATGAGCTGAGTCATGGAAAAAAGGTATGTAAGAAGGAGACTGAAGGAGATTGAATAGTTGTCAATAAAACATTGTGAATGTCCTTCCCTCTCCATTTCAGTTTTCCTGACAGCTGTAGAATATTCTTTTGTAAGTCTGCATTAAAACATTATGTACAGTTACCTTCTTATCTATAAGTGCTGGTAGTTTAACAAGCTAGAGTAGATTCAGATGTATTTGACTTTGTTTTGTGGATGTTTGACATGTGATATGGCACAGTAACCAAGATTCTTCAGCCAATACGAATGAAGAAATGATATTATGACATGTCTGGGGGCACATGGTACAGGGTATTGAAGGAGGAGAGGCTGATTCAATTTTGACTCTACCTTTCAATAAACTACAGTTGTGGAGGAGCAGGAATACCATGATAAGTCTTAGATACTTTGGTTATAGTTGGAGATGTTAAAAATTCTGTTCAACTATGGTTTGATCATAAAAATCAAGGAAGGAATATAGGTTTTACTATGTAAACATATAAAGCAGTATACAAATATAAGATGGCATTATTATTATCATTTATAGAATATTATTTTACACTGGAATATATATAATGTATAAAGTCATTATGTCTATCAAGCTTTTTATTCGTATTTTTACTGACAGAGGTAAAATTAAGGGAATACCGACATTAGGCCTGGCATGGTGGTACACTGCTATACTGTTGGCTCCCTGGGAGGCAGAATTGGGAGGATTCATTGGTCCTCTTGGGCACAGAGTTCAAGATCAGCCTCATTAACTCAGACATTTTTTACAAAAGAAAAGAAAAAAGAAAAAAGGTAAAAAAAGAAAAGATAGGTTGAGGAAGGGAAAGAAAGAGGAAAAATGGATTAACAGAGAGAAAACAAGCTGTTAAACATGATGAAAGGGTTTCTGGTTTGTTTTCTGTCGCAGCATGCAGAAAGATTATATGTTGCCCTTTCCTCCTAACAAACAGTGAAATACTGAACAAACTGAAAAGCAAATAGGTCATCTTAACTCTTTAGTAGGAGTAAGATCACAGAGAAAATTACTGCCCCTAAAATTGGAGTCAGACAGGCAAATGTAGAGAATCACATTCTACCTTAGCAGAAAAGTCCATAGGAACCAGAACTAGAGTAGAAAAACCTGATCTACAGTTGACAAATTGCAAAGAGCTGAGTGTGAACAAGTCTGGGGAATAAAACTCCAGAGGGCCCGGTTGTAGGTGTATGGGGCACATACTCAAGAGTTGCATTTCATCCACAGTGTCTTACAGTGAAAATCAAAGAGAAAATCTCCCCTACTCTGGCAAGAAGAGGTGAAAGGGAGTGCTTTTGAAATTAACTCAGAGTACTATGTTGTTCTTTGTCTTCTCTGAAGAAAAGATCAACCAGAGTTTAAAATGAGTAATTTTTTATCAGAGATTAACTGTTCTGTGGATGTGAAACACCCTAATCGAGACTTCCAGCTAAGGGGTTGTAGGTCTGAGACACAGGATCAGAGAGACTGAAACCTCGTCACAGAATAGGAATGTTTCTGTTCCCTGCATCAGGTACCTCTGATTTATCAAAGGTTTATTTATAGCAGTCCACTTCACTCAGTATATCCTGTGTAAATATCTGAAAAAATATGAGGTATAAAAAAGACTAAAATAGAAATACTGAAAAGATAGAGCCAACATCAGAGCCAGAATCAGATGTGGCAGGGAAGTGAGAATTTCCAGGCCGAGAATGGCACAGCTATGATTTTGTCGTCTGATGGATAAAGGTGAACAAAAGAAGAGATGGCTAATGAAGCAGAGAAATGAACATTCTAAGAAACACACACACAAAAGGAAATACTAGAAATACACCACATCAGAAACGAAGATTGTCTGTGATGCGTACAGTGGAAGAAAGAATCTTTGACCCTAAGAACATCACAATAGAAAATTTAACATGGAAAGTGAAAGAGGAAAAAAGACTGAAAAACAATAAGAACAAAATATCAGAGAATTTTGGAAAAGCTTCAAAAGGTAATTGCACGTGTAATAGAACTATCCAAAGGGGGAGAATAGCGGAAGTCAAGTTTTTTTAAAGTAATGAGTGAGAAATCTCTTGAAATTTTTGTCAGACAACAAATCACCAGGACCCTTAGAGAATCCAAGCAAAATTTAAATGAGGAAAAATTACACCAAGGCATATCTTATTAAAGCTACAGGGGAAAAGAAAAGGAAAAAGCATCCTGGTAGAGAACAGGGACTGAGACAGCGTAACTTTACCTGGAAAGAATCAAGAAGTAAAATTTGTTTTCTACTTCCCGCACACCATTGAACACAAAGAGGGTAAGCCACAGTACTTAATGCCATCAAAGGAACAAAAATTCACTGAGAATTTTGTACCTTACAAAAGTGAAGAAGAAGAAATGAACACTTTCCCGGGAATCAAAGATCAGAGCTGATTTTCAAGAAATGTTGAAAGAAGTTCTTTATAAAGACAAAATTGTTAGGCAAAAACTCAGATTATATATGTAGAAAAGAGCAGTCAAAAAGATCAAATTTAAAACTCTGTTTTCATATTGTTAACTGATCTAACAACAGTTTGTTAAATATAGCAACACTAGTAATTTACTCAATTGTGTATGTTCACACACATGTCTGTCCTTATATATAAGTGAAGGACAAAAATGATATAGGGTCAAGAGGGAAGAATTAGGATTAACTTCCTATTATAAAATAATCCCTCAGCCATCAAATAGTTGTAGTGTTTGAAAGTGAACTTTAGTTATAAATGTATATTGGCAAATATTGGGCATGCATAAAATAGATTACATAATTATTGATATTCTGTGAAAGATAGAAAATAGAATTAATGCAAAGTGCTCACTTAACAGCAGGAGATGTACAAGATAAAAATTGCAATCACAAGGGCAACAGGTAGAGACATTCAGCAGGCATGAAATGATTTCAGTAATCAATCTGAAGGTCAGTGACCTAAACACATCAATTAAATGATTGAGTTTGTCAAGTTAGTGAAACATAAAGACTGAATTTTACATATTCTTTGTATGAAATTTACATTAAATATAAAAACACATGTAAAATTGAAGTAAGTGGAAAGGGGAAAGTCATGCCACGCTAACACTGATCAAAAAAAAAAAGAAAAAAGATATGGCTATGTTATTATCTTAATTTTAGAAGGAGCAGATATCTGAGCAAAAATAATTTTTGTGTCTTTTGAGGCAATATTTTACCATGTAGTTCATTTGAACTCACTTTTTAGGCTGGCCTCAAACTCACAGTGATCCTTTTGCCTCAGCCTCCCCAGGGCTGAGACCACAGGGGTGGGCCACCACTCAAAATATTGATTTTAAAAACTATTTATCAGGAATATACAAGCTATTCCACAATGAAAAGGGGTGAATTTTCTAAAGAAACGTACCACTCTGTACTATGTGTGTAACTAAAGGAGACTGCCAAAATACGTGAGGCAAAAACTGACATAACTCCAAGGAAAAATAGATGAATTCACTAATTTGATTGGAGATTTTAATATCACTCTATCAAACATGGCAGGATCCATCAAGTAGAAAATCCTTGAGGAGATAGGTGAACTAAATAAATATAAATGTAACTGAAAACCAACTGAACATCACTGACTCCCATGGACTACTTCCTCTAACAACAGAGTCATTGTTCTCCAGCTCATAGGACCGTTCATTAAGATAGACCAGATTCTGCACCATAAAACCCAATTTAACGAACTGAAAAAAATAAGAAATAATTCATTTACTTTCAAATCACGATAGAATTAAATTAGAAATTCATAACATAGGGCTCGGGTTATACCTCAGTGGCACAGCACTGGCCTGGCAAGCACAAGCTCTTGAGTTTGATTTCCAGTATCAGCTCCAAAACTTAGTAACATAAAGACAGCAAGAAAATCTCAAATATTTGGAAACTAAACAACATAGTTCCAAATAATACATGGATCAAAGAAGAAATCTCAAGATTAATTTTAAAAAAGTGAACTAAAAGAATGTGATGCAAGTCATTATATTTTGGAGATGCAGTAAAAGTGGTGTGTAGGGGGAATTCATAGCATTGACTGTGCATATTAAGGAAGAAGTATGTGAAATCATTCAACTATGCCACCACCTTTGGAAACCAAAAAGTGAGAGTGAATTAAATGAAAGTTGAAAAAACAGTAAAAATTAGAGCAACATTAATGAAACTCAAAATAGAAAATAGATAAAAATCAATGAAACAAAACTCTGAATTAAAAAAATGGTAAGCCGCTTATCATGCTAAGAAAGCAAAGAAGCTACAAATTACACATGTCAGAAATGAAAGAAGGAACATCACTGACTCTCATGGATATTAAAAAGGTAATAAAGGGATACTCTGAAAAGTCATGGCCTCAAATCTGATAACTCAGATAAAATGGAACAATTCTGCAAAAGACCCAGTGTGCCAAAATCACGAGAAAAACAGAATAGCTAAATATCCCTACATTGATTAAAGAAGATGAATAGTACCCTCTCAAAACAGAAAGCACTAGGCCACGGTAGGTTCACTGATGAATTCCATCAGTAGCTAGGGAAGAAATTGTGCCAAGTCTCAGTAAATTTCTTCAGAGCACAGAAGGAGAGGAAATGGTTCATTACCCCACACCAAAAATAAACAAAGTTATAAGAAAGTGAAACCAAAGACGAATGTCTCTCATGAATATTCGTCTACAAAATGAATGGAAGTACAAATTTCCTCCAAAATACTGGCAAATCAAACTCAACAATGATTAAAAAATGACACACCTATGGGTTAGGGATATAGCTCAGTGGCATAAGTGCCTGCCTGGCAAGCGCAAGGTCCTGAGTTTGATCCCTGGTACCACACACAAAAAAAGATACACTTGGCCCAGTAGCATTTATCCAGGTATATTAACCCGATCCAATATTTCAAAAGCCATGAATGTGATCTGGTACATCAACAGGCTGGAGAAGGAAGATTAAATGAGCAAATAAATAGATGCAGAAAAACAGTTTTGCAAAATCACATACCCACTGGTGGTGAAGATTTCCTGAAAACTAGAAGTAGAGGGAAATATCCTCAACTTGATAAAAAATATCTGCAAGGCCATCTTCACACTTGACAGTGTAAAAATAAATGTGTTCCCTTTATGTTCAAGAATAGCCAAGGAGGTGGCCTCTCACCAGTCCTTTTCAACATCGTACAAGAGAGAGAATGAAATGGTGCAACAAACAAAAATAAAGGACTTTCTGCCTGGCAAAAAAAGCCATAAAACTGTCTTTGTTTATTTGATCTGATCATGTATATCAAAGCTAAGAATTTCTATTCAGTGGAGAACGTCATAGAAAAAGCCGCTAAAAGGAGCTCACTGGAAGGAGATATTAGTGATGG
The DNA here is from genome assembly GCA_004027595.1 of Dinomys branickii. Lineage (NCBI taxonomy): Eukaryota > Metazoa > Chordata > Mammalia > Rodentia > Dinomyidae > Dinomys > Dinomys branickii. Next base: position 179,222 of record PVLD010000733.1, on the reverse strand, counting down.
CTAAATCTGGGAAGGGAATAATATAAAAATGAAGATGGAATCACCTTAAATTAGCAAGACAACTAAGGCCAACACAACAGAAAAATTGTGCAAGAATACATTTGGCAAAGGACACACAATGAAAGGCCCTACATGGCCTTTGCGTGGGATTGGTCAGAGCAGCTGATCACAGGAATGCATGCAGGCTCTTACTTTTCTCCATAAATCCAACACAAATTTTAAATGGTCAATTATATTTCTAAAAATATAAGAGGAAGTAGAAACCCAGTGAGAGTATGAATAAGTACGTTCTTTCTGAAAAATAGCAAAGCAGTGTATTCCTTCTGCCCTAGCAATCAATTTGCTTAGTATGTCCCAGTGAGCTTCTCTCACATGTTTCTGAGCAGACATGTGTGCATATGTTCATGGAGTGATTTCTGGGGTTCACTGAATGCAGATCATAAGTATATGATCCTGGCTGGGAAAAAAGTGAAAAATAAATACAATATAATATCATTTTTCTCAAACCAAATAACACACTCACTATATATACATAGATATGCACATTAAAGACTATTATACATATATATGTACATTAAAGCTATGTTAGACGTATTTAACATTAGACTGAGTTCCTATAAATGAGAGGATGAGATGTGGTAGTAGAAAAAATCATGGCTTTAGAAAAAGCAGAACTATGCTGATAGTGTACCATGAAGTGAGGACTGCAATTAGCTAAACTATATAAATACGAAATTCATCATTTGCCAAGTGGAGGGATCTAGAGACCTAGGAAGGGTGATGAGAGGTAGAGAAATGAAAAAAAGAATCCAGATGTGCTGTGCACACGCGCCAGCTCCGTGATGTGTGCAGTTGTTATGTCTTGCAATCATATCCTATTAAAAATAAACAATACGGCACATTTTTAAAAATTAAAAAATTAGAAAAATAAAAAGCATAAAGGAAAACAAAATGTCCTTCAATTAATTGAATAGGGAAAAATGTTGAATTTAATTTTTATGAGTTGAAGCCCCTCAACATGAAAATCATTTATTAAATCAAGAGTAAATAGAGAGTGAGGTAGAGCATTAATATTGGCAAGAAATGATGGAAGTAGTCAAAGGAGATGTAATGATATTCTCGTGTTTACTCTAGGACCAGAACATAACCATTTGAAGTTGATGCGAGAAAATGAGCTTGCATGCCCTGAGGTAGGTAAATGGAGAATTCCTATCACATCAATATGTTTATATTGTTCAGATCTCAACATTTCATTTTATTCTTAACATGTAACATGGATAAGAATATTTTTAACCTTCTAAAATTAGTTTGTGAACTTATATATAACTCTTCGCTGTCTCTCATCATACGATTACTAACTAGAAGCCTTTGCAATCTGGGAAGACTCTGGACCCCTTCTCAGAATAATTTGCCTCCAATTCTCATACTCATTTGTTAAGTATTATTCATATGCTTTGCTATCATCTGTGATGCTTGGCATGTAGACAATGATGGGTACAAGATATCTATAGACAAATACAGGTTTCTGCAAATGCATTTGCACAGCAGCAGCTCCACAAGTAGCATGGATGACCCTGTTGCTTAGCAACAACACTTTCTTACTGACGACCTGGTAGTCAACTGAATTGGAAGAGTCAGAAGTTGAAAATAGAACCTACAGTAGTTATTTTGCTAGATTTGGATCTGCCTGGTTTTCTATAACTTGTGAAAACTACTGGCCTTGAGAGTATTTTTTTCTCATTTGTAACCCTGTTAACATAGTACAAGCAGTGCTTCAGTAAACTCCACCAGTCTTACCTATTAGGAAGTTGGAATGTTCCCAGGCAACCAAGAGCAATTTTTTAGTTCATTTTATACTGAGCAGGTTCAGAACAAAAGTCAATAATTATCATTACAAAAGTGTTTCTAATAATCAAGCTTTACAATTCTTTTCTGCTGTAAAATTTAATTATAATTTGGAGCAATGTGATTACAGGTGACCGAAGCATCTGAAAATTTCTCCTTTTTCTCCCCTCCTCCGTCGTTGCTATTTCTCTGGTAGGTTATCTGGTCAGTCTTTAAGTCGTTCATAATGTTAGCCATGAAAATGAGAGGGGGTGATAATATGTACCATACACTAATTCTTCATTTTCATTTTTGCCTTTTCTGCTTTTCCAATTAGCAAGCTAAGAGACAGAGATTGTAAAATTTAAGCACTGTATGTATTATATCATTTCAACATTACCCCTTGTCTTTGATACTCTAATTTCAAAAGATATTTATGGAAAAGATATATTTTTATCTACCAACTGTTTCTAATTGTATTGTGGCATTTTAATGAAACTAAACTTAACTTATGGAATTTTCAGTAACATTACCCATGTTTTCCACTCAAAAGTTTAACCTTTCAGCACTCTTTTTTATTTTAAAGAGAATAAGCAGTAAGAAAAAACATTAAAACTGATACAGAATTTCAAACCAAGATGCTAGGAAATCAACAGTGGTTGTTATATCATATGTGGTTATCTTCTCATTAGTTGCTCAGATTTCCATATATAAGTATGTAAAGTTGGTCAAAAAATTAAGCATTAACTATTCCTGACAATAAACCAATAGAAATTAGTAGTACAATTAAGAATCTATCTCTCATGCACATGTTCTTCCTTTCCTTCCTATCATTCTCATTGCTTTTATTATAATCACTTTATTGATTATAAAAATATGGCACTTCTTATTTTTCTCTGCAAGTTATTTTCTTCCTTATCCCTATTATATGAGGGTATAAAGTTCATCAAGCCACCACACAATCTATCTGTTTAGTGCCACTTAAAAGATGAGCCGGAGCCCAGCATCCAAGAAGGCTGCCGCCACCACAGTTACAAGGAACACAGAGCTCGGATTTATGAAAGTGAGGTTTGATGGCTCTGTCATAATGAGATGTGCAATGCCAAGGTTTCTCACCACTGCTAATCTACAATTATATAATATTATATACTACAAAGAACACACGTGGCCCTGTAAAGGCATAGACTTTTCACTGAAACCTCCCGGCTGTCGCACTGTTGTGCTTGAAGGATTAATGTGCTGTTTTTTAAGTCTAGCATGTGCTCTCTTTCCATACAAATACCTTTAATGTGTTCTTACTTTGTTTTCAATACCTTTCCCATAAAATTTAGAATATATATTGAATATATGTGTGTGTGTGTATGTGTGTGTGTGTGTGTATGTGTGTGTGTGTGTGTGTGTGTGTGTGTGTGTGTGTGTGCATATGCCTAATATATAAGGTCTTCAAATTCTAAGACAGACCAGGTAGAGGTTCTATCTTGTCTCTTTCAGTGTTAAAGGTTCAGTGAGTTTTGTTTTGCTTTGTTTTGTCCCCCCTCATCCCTTTTAATTCTCTAAAGCATGATTTCCATTTTAACTTAATTTACACCTTACACAAACTGAGAACAGCAGTCCCAGTGCAGCCTAGTGAATGTGCCCACCCCGGTCTCTGCTGTCTGGCAGGTGTCCCTGCCATGTCCACTTAGGCCCTGGTTCCAGAAAGGCTAATCCCCCCTCCAACGCCTCAGAATCACCATGGACAGTCCTCTTAGGCCAGCACCTTTTTATTTTTTAACCTAGTTTAAAAATTAGAATTGTTGGTCGGGACTTTGGAAGAACTTCCAAACAAGTCAGTAAAAGTTACTATGTAACACTCTTGCTTCACCTTAGAAAGATCTGTTCCTTCTTTGAGTCAGTTGTCTTTCTGCACGGCCACCACTTGTACAGAAAACCACCTTCTGGGCCGTGCTCTCTTCTATTTTTACGAAGCACATTCTTTTCACATGTGACAGGGAAAATCTGTCCATGATTTTACCTCAACACTGAGCATGCTTTCATGTCCTTTATGTACTGATCTCATATCCACAGCTCAGCGCAAGTTTCCACCAGATGTCATCGCTGAAGCTTATATTTGGTGAAAAGTATACATTATTTGCCACTGGTTATGACTTAATCACGCATGTACAAAAAGTTCACGACATACAGGCGAAGGTCAGACTGTTATCAGACCCGAAGATTTCCTTTTGTCACACTGTCATCAGAATCCTACCCACCACAAAAGTTTGCTTAAATCCCAACCTGCCCCCTTTGTCTCTTGGACCACACAGCCTCCACTGATCTCTTTTCCCTCTGAAATTCATCAAGGAACTAATGCTTGATGATATTTAGCTGTGGGGAGCAGCTGGAGCTGGAGATGATTGCACATCTAGGGCGGAGCAAGGCCAGTCTCAGGTCCTGACGCTGTCACATGAACAAACTGCTCTGGTCTCAGGGACACCGGGTGTCCGAGGCAAGCCAGGAGGAGAAACTATTAGGTAGGGGGTTTCATGTGACATTCAGCCTCCTAAGTGTATAAAATAAATGCGCTGCAGCCACTGGGGCTCTCCTTTCCTTCTCCCATCAGGAGAGAGGGCTCTATCTGGCCTCAGAGTTCTGTATTCTGACTCTTGTCTCTTCCTGTCTCCTCTCAGTCTCCTCACCATGGGAGCACCAAGAGTTGTGCGGAATGCACCATTTTACTATCCCTTACCTTTTTTCTCTCCAGCTGAATCACAGCACTCACAGCTCTGAAGAAATGATGTCAGTTTGTGGTACCTCTTTTCACTTGATTCTTTAAAATGATTAGTTCAATAATTAGAGATGCAATGAAAACACTGAAATGAGAATTGGAAAAGCTAAATCTGATTCAAAAACTTCCAATAGTGATACAGATTTCCTAGGACCAAATATGTCCTTTTTTCTCTGGGCCTGTGTATCCCCATAAACCAAAGGGGCACACTGAATCACTACCATCTGTATGGTCTTATGAAGCCGTTAATGAAGTGTCTTGGTTACTTTTCTCTTGTTGCTGAGACAAAATACCCAACACCCAAAATGAAGGAAGGAAAGGTTTATTTAGCTTACAGTTTATGGGGGTTTCAGTCCATACTTGGCTGCTTCAGAGGCAGAGGGGCACATGGCAGAGGGCAAATGTTCATGGCAGCAGAACACAGCAAAAACAATCAGAGCAAAAGGGAGAAATGGCGGCAAGCAGCCTCTTTCCTTTCCTTACATTGTAAACAGGCTCCTCCCACTGAGGGGGAATGTAACCCTGCAAAATCTCCATGCCCTCCTCTTCCACAGGCTCAGGATGTGTACAAAGTAAGCACCCTGGCTTCCTGCTGAATCCCTCAGCCAAACCTCTAGACTCCCCAAATTGACACAATATATCAACCATAACATAAAGCCAGTGAATAACAGGATGAGGGCAGTGGTTTCCAGTTGACAAAGGAAATCGACACACTCTGTTTGCGTGGTTATCTCTGATTTTAAATATTAAAACCAATATGTTAGCTCTTTTGTTTTTATTCTTTTTTAAAATTTATTTTTGGTTGGTACACATTTGCATTACATGTTCACACTCCCTGTGTGGAGTTGGAATGTATACACAGCATAAGCCCTTTCTCACCTTAGAGATCTGCGGCATGCTAAATTGAGGAGATTGGAGTTTATATTCAGCTCTTCTGTACTTACCTGTGTGATCCCGAATTACTGATTTATCTTTTGGAACCAGCTGTGTTTGGAAGCTATTTGTCCCCCAAGCAATAGTGTGTTTCTTGGTCTTCTGATTTTAAAATGGTAGAAGCTTTGGAGGTGGGGCTTAGTGGGAGCTGGGCCACTGGGGCCACTGCCCTCAGCAGGGACTGTGGAGTCTCTTGGAGGACTGCAGATGGTTTCCAAGCACTTGAGTTGTTAACAGCAAGTCTCACCTTTGATCTCGCTTGGGTCTCCTGCCTCACAATACGCTCTTCCTCCGGGGCTGCTGCCACTGCCTTGGAGGCTGCTACCAGAGGGTGTGAAAGGGGCTGTCTGGCATTGGACTTTCAGTCTCCAAAACTGTGAGCTAAGTAGAGTTTATCTCTTCATATCTTAGGTTCAGGAATTTTGTTGTAGCAATGGAAACGGACTGATATAGAGCCTCAGTTTATTAATGTGTAAATAGGATTAATAACACCACACACTTTCACATGTAAATGGAGGATAGTCATAATGATAATATTTAATAATAGGTTTCTTAAGCAATAAAAGAAATATTTATGAAATAAGTTTGTAAATTTAAGATAATTGTATGAAAGCAGTTATTCAATATTTTTCATATAAATGATATAGATGCCATATATAATTTATCATTGTTTGATCAAACCTTATTTAACCAGCTTTATTTCTTTTATTCTCAAACTTACATATGCTAATTTTATTTTGGTTGAGATTTATGAAGGCTTGAGTCTATGAATTTCTTGAGCCACATTTATCAGCAAAACATAAGCGTTCTATGAATATGTACCAGGGTAAATTTCTTATGTGTATTTCTCCGTACTTCATGGATTATAAGATGTTAGTGGTTACATCTAAAATATGTTAATAAATCTATATTGTAATGGAAAATATCACAATTTTAACATGTTTGTGTTATAGTCAGAAAATTATCTGAGTGGAATTATTATTTTAATCTATAGTGTATGTTTTGTGTTCATATAGTATTTAAGCTTCAATTGATAAATGAGTTTAGTCCTTTCTATAGAATGTTCCTAAAAAAAAACTGGTGTATCAAAATACTTATTAAACAACATTTGTTTTCATGTTGTTAGTTTTTGTGTTGTAATTTGCTGCCGAATTGAGACTGGTACTTTTATTTACCAGCCCTTTCCAGCCTATGGAGTATTTACCCAGAATGCAAGGTAGTTTCTGTTGAACTGACACTATGCCCTGAAACTCCTAAGCATTCATATGATTTGACATGCACAAGTATCATTTTTATCTTTTTGTCCATGAGTATAAATAACTCATATTTGAAGGAAGATGAACCTGCCACTGAGGGTCACAAAAAAGACATTGCCACTCTGCTCTGTCTTCTCTAGTGGGTTTGTTTGTTCAAAAGAGGAAGATGTTTTACAAGAACTAAGCATCTGTGTTAGAAACTTCAAAAGTTAACAGACAAGGGCTTCCAACCTCATGTCCAGCCAGTGTGATTTCCCAACTGATACTGAACTAAAAATGAAGATACGGTGAGAAGCGTCAGCAAATAGTAAATGACAGGACATGGCCACTTTGTACACAGCAGTTGGAGGTGGGAGAAACTTCCTGCTCAGGAAGAGAGGTTCTAAATGGAGCAAGATGCTTCCTCTCTCAGAACACTGACAGTACGTGTGAGCACTGAAAGTGAGGAAGCATATCTGAACTATCAGTTGCTTTAAACATTAAAGAAAGGAAATCACAGAGTTCAATCTTTTGGCTTTTACTCCATTCTTTTCTCCTGTGCAAATGATAACCATATCTATTCAAAATATAAATAAAAGGGAACTCCTACTAAATTCCTTTCTGTGCATGAAAATGTCTACAGGGGAGCTAAAGAGAAATCTAGAAGTGTTTAAAAATTAGTTGATGAAAACAACTAAATACGAGTTTTTTGTTTTGTTTTTCAGTTTTGTTCTTTTCTCAGTGCATATCTGCACCACATAATGCTTACGTTCCTTCTGTGGAGTTAGTCTACGTTCAGGGCACATCTGCGTTCTCCTCTTCGCTCAGTGCCTCCCCCCTGCTGCTGTCTCCATCTCTTGATCCTTCCCATCTGAGAAAGATCTCTCTCCCTTCTTCACATCACTTATTGTCATTCCACATTGTGCCTTTACTGCCTTGCCACATGCTCGCAAGCTCATGCTTCGTCCTTAATTCAAGCTGAATTAGATATGTCATTGTACCCTAGGAATTTATAAACTGAGACATGAGATAACCACGTGAAAATAACAGAAGAATAAATGGAGTGACTTCCATTGCAAACGTTAGCACAGAATTCTTCATTCATTTGGGTGTTATGTTTATTTTGGTCATTGGTTTTATACATATCCAGACAGAAAGTCTTCCCATTTAAAAAAGACAGTTTTGTGTACATGTAGCACCTAGCAGTGTTGGCACAGAGCAATGAGACCTGTACTTTTTTGATAATCTGAAACAATGAAGAATTAGGCCTAAAATAAAGTAATTTCATGAATAAACATCATATTGTCTCCCTTCCATAAGAACCTGAAAGAGTAAATAACACTCATAATGCACAACAGATACTACAAAAGGGAAAGAAACAAGGGAAGGAGAAAAAATATGTACATGGATAGCTGGGATAATTGTACTGCTGATGTCTGGTGGTTTGTTGAAAGGAATAGTTAATGCTTAATTGTTTTTACAATTTTGCATGCTTGTGTCTGGTGATCTGAACAACTACTTTGAGGATGACAACATGCAATGTAACAACAATTGGTGAATTCCTACCATCTTGTTTGGTGAAGCTCTGTATTGTTTCTAATTTTTTAAATTAGTTTTTATTCTCTTTAATGGTTTGATCAATCTTGCATTCTTACATCTGGCAATCTGAGCAACTTTGTTGAAGATAACATGTAACACAACAACCACTGTTAATTCCTATCATTCTGTTTTGAAACCCTGTATCATTTTTATTGTTTTTGCTTTGTTTTGTGTCTATGTTGTTGTTATTTTATCATTTTTTATTCTCTTTATAGTTAGAAAAAAGAAAAAAAAGATAATTCCATGATCTGATGGAGGACAAGGGAGGGAAGAGGCTTTAATCAGAAAACAAAACCAAAAATGTAATGAAGGTAGAATTAATCAGACATTATTATGGACTGAACTGTATCTCCCTCTCCCCTTCCAAGTCTGTATGTTAGTGTCCTGGTGCACAGACCCTCGGAATCTGAATATACAGAGATAGGCACTTTAAAGTGGTCACACAGGTAACTGGGGTGGGAGGTGATCCAACATGACTAGTTTCTGTATAAGAACAGGAGAGAAAAATGGGTACATGGGCAAGGCCATGTGAAGACGGGGAGGAGGTTGTCATCTTCAAACCAAGCAGAGAAAACGCAGGAAAAACGTCTCAGACTTCCAGCTTCTGAAAACCAGAGAAAGAAATTTCTGTTGTTTAAGCTTGTGAAACTTTGGTATGGCAGCCTTAGTAAATAATAGAAAAATGAATGGGCTTGAATTAGAGGATTTTCTTCTTGTGTCATTTTCTTTCAGGCAACACGATTGAAAGAAATACATAGTTTTGGGGCAAAATAGCCTTGACTTGTATATCTTCCCTGCTTTACCTGATGATACAGCCATGCAAATGAAATCATTTCCTCCAGGAGTTATTTTTGGAGCAACGCCTATGTGGGACCACCACATTTTCCATGGGAACACTGTCTTTAATAGTATGAAAAACAGATCGTTGTGGCTAGAGGCCCTGCTAAACGTTCAAGGAATACAATTTTTAGAGCAGAGATAAGGGGGAAGTCAAATTAACTTTTACTGTGTTCCATTATGTATTAACTGAATAGATATTCCTCTAAAGTATGAAAAGGTTCTCTTCATGTTTAGCTGAAGTTCTCTAAAAATAGGAAGAGAACTGGGTTTGGCAGTGCACACTTGTAATCACAGTACTCAGGAGGCCGAAATAGGAGGATTGCCACAAGTTCAAGGCCAGCCTGGACTGGATTGTAAATTCAAGGCCAGCTTTAACTACAGAGAAAACCCTGTTTCTAAAAAGCAAAACCAAACAAACAAAAAATAACTAAATGCAAACAGAAGGAAATGAAGAAATTCATCCCTGGTTATTCTAACACTAACCTATCTTGCCAAATACAAAGAGTCCACTCTTGACTGGTATTTACAGTGGAAATAATATGCACCTCAGTCTGTGGGAGGAACTCAGAATATGTGCAGCTGGTCCTCTGAGATCCGAATGCTCTCCAAGACTGATTTTCTGCAGTAAGACAGGTATTGGAGAGCATAGAGACTGCAAAAAATGGCAAAGAAAGTCCACCTGGTACTTCCTGTGCTCTCAGAGTTTTCTGTCTCTGGGGCCTTGAACCACTTCTCCACCCATGTGCTGCTGTGCAGCCCTGTCCACTGTAATGTCATGATGGCCTGGCCAGTCCCCTCTCCTCTGGGTCCTGCCTGGGAGTTTGTGTACTGATGCTGAAATATGAGCACCAGCCAGACGGTGCAGGCTGGCCGCCCCTTGGCATAGGGAAGCAGAGTGCAGTGCTCTCAAGGAAAACAAATACAAAAGGAAGGCGGGCAGATATTTCCTGCCCCTGCTGAGGTTCAGCTATCAATGTGAGCTCTCCTAATTTAGTGTCCTTTGCACTGGGGACTGGTCAGTGGCCCATTTGATAATAATTGTATGCTTCCTGCCTACTTCTCTGTCTGCTCTCTCCATCCAAAGTGCTAAGGCTGGAGGGCAACCTTTACCTCAGGCTTCATTTCCTCAGTGACCCATGTTACATCAGAAAGGAGGATTCTAGTTCATTCTTGGACTACATGGGATATCTGACCTAAAAATAAGAAAGGAAAAAGCCTGTTAAATTTATTTGATTCAAATATAAGTGGAATTATATTCTTTTATGAAAGTACTAGAAGGAGGTGATGGCTTTTGAGGTATCTTCTTGGGTAGACTTCTGGGTAGAGTAAGCTACAAGAGACATTCACTCATAAGAAAAGAAGACAAAAGATGGGGACTATTTTGCAGCATAAGCTCATCCTCCTGGTTATTCTAACACTACCTAAGTGCTGCTGTGGACTGATTTTACAGGTGTAATTACATGGACAAACTTTAAATTGATCTAAACGGAGATTATGGTGAATGGTCAAGTACTTAACCTCTTAGGACTTTTAAAAATAAAGTTTAGCATCTCCCTCAGCTGAGAAACTCCCAACACCTGCTGGATCTTCTCCTAGATCTTCTTCCTGATTGTGTGATGTCTAAGACCGACAAGCCCCATTCAGGTCATGACCATAGGCTGCCAGCCTGTTAGAGATCTTGTCTTCCTGAGTACCTGTGGACTTCAGACTTACTTACTATGTCTACAAAGTTGTGTAATCAATCCCGATTTAAAAAGCAATATCCTACATTGTTTTTAATATCATATAGGCAGCCATATAATTTGTTCATTTCCTGTGGTAGACTACTTACGTTTTGAGATAATAACATGACTATAAAAAATTGCAATCCATTTAATTTTTATTAATTTGTTCCTATATATAGCAAACCTTATACAGAACAGGGATACTTTGGTGATTTACAAACCAGGAAGAAAAGTATTTATGTTTGATCAGTTTATGCGGTAAAAACTGTCAATCTAAGCAAGCCTAGGTCCCAACACTGAAAGATTTATCATGATTTTAATTCAAAGAATTAGAAGACATAATCCAAATGTCAACCAAAAGATCTTTTAAAAAAATATGACAGATCACTATGTGATTTGGGGCAAATGACGAAAAAACAAATGACCCTGCTGTATGCTGTGGTTGGCATCAAGAGTATCTCTCAGAAGACTCAGGGGTTCAGAGGGGGATTTTTGGCAAGGTGACTAGATAATGCAGTGCTAAGTTCCACCAATGGGGTCAGAGCTGAACGTGCTGTGATGGTGACGTCCTGCTGGCATGTTCCTGTCAATAGCCCCCGCCTGCATGTGCCCAGGAAGGGTATATTCTCGTCAGTAGCCCCTGCCCTTGCTTTCTGTCTCTGGCTGTCTTGCTCTCTCCTCACTTCTGACTGCTGTAAGTTGGGTAGATTTTCTCTCTTCTACACTTCTGCCCGGATGTTCGGCCTTAGATCCAGCTGATCCTGGACTAAGATCTTGGAAACTGTAAGCCAAGTAAACATTTTCTCCTTAAAGTTGTGTCTGTCTGCTATTTTGTTCCAGCACCTGACACCTTCTTGTAGTCAGGCTCTACAAGGGAAAGCATTTAATGCAGGACACATAATTTATAGGGTTATTTGATAATATTCACCCAAAGAGTCAAATGCTAAAGAATGTGCGAAATCTGTCCAAACACTAGAGACCCAAAGAATCCAGCTGAGGGCCTGAGTTCCACAGTAGTGTGCCCATGAAGCTGTCTCATGCAAGTCTGTATCAAGGATCTGCACTGGGAAGGCCCAAAGGACTAGAAAGTCTGCACTGGTGGGATGAAGGGCCTGTGCCAGAAGGCTGAGGGATCTGCACTGGAGCCAGGAAGCGATGCTCAAACTAAGGACCAGAGCTCCCCAAAGAGAACTGCAGTCATCCTCAGTGACAGTGAGGACCCGAGCTCCTCCGATGATAACGGCAGCTGAGTTCGTGTCAGGAAAGCCAGTGAGACAGGGTTCTTAGGGAAAATCAACAGTGCACCATCTCCCCTTCCAGTTTTCCTTTTATGCTATGGGCAGCAGTTCTCAGGTGGGTGAACCATACCCAGAACCATGCTGATTCAACTGGGTGTTACACGTGCAGTATTAGTTAATCCACAGCACTCCATTAATATACTCTATTAAATTCCTTGTTATTCATGTTTATAAAAATGAAATGTAAGTATGGAATTGATGCTAAACTGTTTTCCATATTTCATTATGTGCTGTCTATCCAGGCATATTATACAATTTATTAGAAGAGAAAGTAGCCAGTCATATTATCAAAATAGGATATCCAAAAAAGTCTTAGATTTTATGTCTAATAACCCATTGTAGTTTAATTTGTTTATTATCTTGATTGATTTTGCCAGAATAATCATAGCATCTTACTCCAGAAGAAATTTTGACACTTGTTATGGCTTGTGTCTGGATGTCCCCCTAAAGCCTTGTACTGTCATGGGGTGGGCTTTTAGATTTTATGCTTGATTCATGGTTCAATACTGGGATTATGGGGTAAGTACTCTACCCTCTCAGGGCTTGATTCATGGTTCAATACTGGGATTATGGGGTAAGTACTCTACCCTCTCAGGGGTGGGTAGTTTCATACAATGTAAGGGAGGGAAAGAGGCTGCTTGCCACTCCTCCCCCTATTTTGCTGTTTTCTGCAACCATGAACTATTGTCTCTGCCTTATGCCGCTCTGCCTTGGAGCTAGGCGAGTATGGACTGAAACCTCCACACACTGTGAGCTAAATAAACCTTTCCTTCCTTCATTTTGGATGTTGGGTATTTTGTCTCAGCAATGAGCGAAAAATAACCAAGACAACATTTAAAGTATAATGATCAGGTTGGATTGGACCATTACTTAATTGTAAGAGAAGAATACCAAAGTATAGGTGGTAAGATTATAGTTCTATAAAAATTAGTTCAGGCATATATTTGTCTGTGATTATGTTATGTAAAGTATGCCTGTTATTATTAATTGGTCATGATAAAGGTTTAGAGATTACTAGTTTAGCAATGTGCAGTGCTTAACACTAAATGGATTACGCACAAATGATTATATAGCTGGTCCGGGTACTTCTTGCATGTACAGGCTACTGATAACTCATTTTAGTAAAGAGGCTGAGCAAGAAATTTTCTGACCTCTTTACCTCACTGCATGCCTCAATCCTGCAGAACGAGTTTCCTGAAGTCAGATTTCCATCTCTTCTGTTCTTGCTACAAAGTGATTTGTCCCAAGAAACTCTGGGAAAACCTTTCAGCAGCTTTGTCACTGATTAATCTTCCAGAACTTTTGGTAAAGAGCAGCCTTTCTGAACTCGAGGCCGCTGACTGATTCCAGTGTGTCTCTTCCACCCTCAGGGTGCCCTCTGAAATGGCAGAGGCCACGGAAGCCCTGCTGGACCAGCTCTGAAAATCAGACCTCCTCACCCAGCCACCCTCAGAAAATTCCCCAAGCTGTGAAGTGGTTCCTGCCCTGGATTACTGAGCTGAAAACATTAATTACAAAGAGCAAAAGAGGTCAAATTGCTAGAGACAAGCTCAAATTGAATCAAATTTATATCTTTAATCAGGTTTGAGCAAACCTCTACTTCTGTGGTTAAACTTTATTTCCAATTTTGTTTATTTGTCAATTTTCAAAAATTATTTGAGGTAATTTGACTACTCTGACACCCAGTGATGTGGGAGGGGTAAGAAATTGTACATCGATACATCTAGAAAATGTGGATTTTACCTTCTCTTACCTAATCAATTTCATGACGCTTTGGGAACTTAATAGGAGGGGTAGAGTAATAGTAAGAATGAAAAGTATTTAATTTTTTAAAATTCTAGGAAACAGATCTTTTTAGCAGTGTGAAGGCTGTTTGTGTAACTGCCACAGTGGGCAGAGGTTGGCCATTCCATACCTAGTGAAAATATTTTCCCTGGGTTTAAGGAATGTAAATCTACTTGTGTTGGACACAGTCATCTTCTGCTCCTAAACGGGAATAAAAAGCCAAAGGAATCTGTGAGTATAAAAACAAAAGAGTACTTTTCCTCTCACATCTCCATGTGTAAATAATGAAGTTAGTATTTTATTTTATTTTACTTTTTAGTAGTTAAGAGCAGATGCTACAAGCTGATCTTGTGTTTGGTGAGGTGTCTCAGCAGGGGGAGCGTGGGTGGCGGAGTGACTCACCAAATGGAGCGCTGAAAAAATAACAGTAGAATAACTGAACAACAGAGAAGAGGAAGAGGGCAGAAAAGTAAGAGAAAAATTGATTCTTCAAGTCAAACCTAGTCAGGACATTTAGTGAAATTAATTTAGAGAGAAATTCATAGAAGAAAGATAAAATCGCAGCAGAGAAAGAACGTTACAGACTAAGGACGGACCGCTGCTGGCTGACGACCTGTCAGCTCTCGGGAGAGCAGGTGTGTGCCCTCATACCCACCCCTGCAGAGACGCAGGGCTTCCGAAGGGAACGGGCCGGCGAACGCTGGTTATGATCACACCGTACACCTTCATCGCACTGCGTGCGTGCATCTTCTGCTTTTGTTTTGACCACATATGTGATATATCTGAGCCAAGCTTGTTCCCTAAGCTCTTTTTTTAAACATGTCTAAACAGCCAAAAATGTTGCATTGTTTTATTGCCATTTATAGTTATCTAAGACTTAGATTGGTTACCATTTTAGAACAGTAACTCTGCCTTGAGAAATGCACTAATTTGCTTTTAATTTTTGTGTAATATGTAAGCATTAAGAAAGGCCAAAATATAATTTTGGGGTTTTTGTTTCTTTGTTTCTTTTTGGCAGGGTTTCACTATGCAGATCAGGTTGGCCTTGAATTCACTTTGTAGCCCAGGCAAGCCTCAAACTCACAGGGATCCTTCTGCCTCAGCTTCTTGAGTGCTGGGATTACAGGTGTACACCACCACACCTAGCCAAAATATAATTATGTAGGTAGCTAAAAGCTGTGGATTAGTGTCATAGAGAGATGAAATTTAAGAGTGGTTTGACTTTTGCAGACAGAAACAAAATTTATTATAAATTCTTTTAATTATTTAATCCTATGACCCAAATACAATCAATTTCTATTACTCTTTAACTTGTAAATAATGCAGCTTTAGACATGATTACAAAATTATAAATATAAGCTTTGTAAAATGTATACTTTTAATTAAAAAGAAGAAAAATAGCAATATTACTTTTTGCCAAAGAATTATAAGTCTGGAACATGGCTATCTCCAAGAATTTTGTGAAAATTTATGGATCTGTCACCTGGTTACTTATCTGATATAATATAGTATATTGACTTTGTCTTATCGCTAATAAGAGTTTAACTGACATTCTATAATTTGTTATGGTGACTAGGGATTTGGAGTCCTCTTTTTGTTCTGAGACGTAGCATTAGTATAAGAAACTTTTTACCAGGACTTTCAACCATATCACCTGAAAATCAGGTGAGACTCGAAATCTAATTAACCAGCCTCCCTGTGACCTGAGCTGCTATCAAGCCTACTGTCTCTTCCTGGTAAGGCACTGAGAGTAGCCAAAGACCTAAGCACAGCTTGAAAGGTTAGCTTTGTCCACAGAAAGGCTTCTGGCGTGCCCAGACCTGACCAAGACTGGTTGACGGAAGGTGTCGTGAAGCACCTTGGAACATCAGGGTCATATGGGGGGCAGATCACATGACAACCATGACAGCATTAGTATGCCCATTTCCTATTAAAAAAACAACTTTAATTTCTCCTCATTTCTTCAGTTTGGAAAAAGAAATTATGGAACACTTGTACATTTTTCCATAAAGATCAGATGATGTTATCATTGAAAAATAAATGTGTACACCATACTTCATAGAAAGCACAACTACTCATTGCATAGAGATCAGGGAACCAAGGAGTCAAAATATTTTTTCCCTTGTTTAAACATATGGGTAAGAAAGGGAAAGTCAGGAGCAAATCAAGTATATGTATTACTATTACATTAAATTCATATAGAAATTTTAGAAAGCAAAATGTTTAAATTTATTTTCTCTAAGGACTTATTTCTTCTGAAATGTATATATAGCATATGCATGTTTCTTTACATGTGTTTAAAAGGTAAAGAGAAGCACAATAAAATTTCTTTTCAGGAAAGTTTATGTAAGAAAACAATGATACTTACTTGGGCAGCTCCAAACAAGAAGTGTTACGGGAGGCTCACCGAGGGAATTCAGGGGGCGGTGGGATTTACAGAATGAACCAGGAAAATGGCAGGGAAATGTTTGATTGTTGCAATGATGTGATTGCCTTATCTGGCCTTTCCCATGGGCAGATCCCCAGCTGCATAATCACGTTTTGTTGGCTGCTTCTAATTGGGTGAGCTTTAGTTCTATTTTACAATAAATGAGACATTCGTAAAAAATAGTTTACATTTTTCCTGATGATGGAAATCAAGCAACACTGAGCGGCTCAGCTGCCTGGGCTACTCAAGGGTTCTGTGGGTTCCATTTTTATTTTCATTTATTTTAATAGTTGAAAATCATGCATCCATATAGACTTCCTCATTTAATTGACCTCTTATAAAAGCCACAACTGCTATGAGCTACTCTGATCCAGTTATTTTGATGAAAAAAGGAATTATGAAGCCTACCCTGTCTTCCTGAAAGTCATTCCATGGGCAAACCTCCTCTTCCGTTAAAATATGAAAAGGAACATCTCTGCAGGGGAGGCTCAAGCAAATGTAGAATATGTTTAACAAATATATAGGGAACTGGGATGTGAAATTTGTGAGAATGCTTTTTCTTTCATATTTATAAAAGTTATGAGATTGTGCTTGCTTTGGCAGCATGTATGTTCTAAAAGCTACAAGAGGGATGTGCTATAGAATATGTAAACTTTAAACTATGTGCAGCTCTATAGAGAATATTAAACAATGGCCTTGCTATTAAAAAGTGCAGGCTGCATAAAAACTGGGAGATACTAATAGATATCCAGCCGTATATTACTACAATTTATCTCCCATGATGTGCTAAAATAGTTTTTTTATGGGCAGCATAAATTTGCCTTCCGGAAAATGTATTTTAAAAAGCTGGGAAAGAGCCAAGGAGATATTGAGATTTTTAAAAAGAAACAGAAAGAATCCAGTAGCGTCCCAAGTAAAACGATCAGCACTATTCACGGCATTCATCTCCTCCCCTGCTGGCATCATGCACACATTTTTTAGCTTCAAGGTGCTTAGCGAATTCAAATTAGCTTTTGACAAAGTCTAACCTTTCCTACTCGCTTTCCCAAAACACTTTAATTAAATGCAATAATCTATACCAGTGCCCAAGCAGACAACTTTTAATGAAGAGAATTGAACAAACAGGCTGCTTAGTCTCCTTTGAAACTAGGACATGGGATGTCAAATGTATATTTATCTTTGTCAGTAATTCTACTATATTTCCCAAGTAAAGTTATTTTGTCGCCATGTTCTCATCCTTTCTTTATTCTCACGTATAAGATAGACGTTAAGATACTAAGCAGTATGTGTTAGTTAAAATGCAGATGGAACTGTAATTTACCCAAAATTGTTGAGCTCTGTCTGTTAAAGCAATTCCATTTCAGGCACATACCCCCATATGTATGCGCAAGGGCAAACGTGTTATTCACTATAGAAAAAGATTCGAAAGCAACCCAAACTTCAACCAATAGCAAAATAAAAATAATTGTATTTTTATATAAGGATATTTCATAGAGGAAAAGAAATGAGCGATGGTTGATGTAGATGGAAACCGGATGCAGAAGAGCAGAGATGACATGCTCCATTTGTGCATACCTCCAGCATTCATTCAAGCTTTATGGAA
Organism: Dinomys branickii; assembly: GCA_004027595.1. Taxonomy (NCBI): domain Eukaryota; kingdom Metazoa; phylum Chordata; class Mammalia; order Rodentia; family Dinomyidae; genus Dinomys; species Dinomys branickii. Next base: position 161,186 of record PVLD010000733.1, on the reverse strand, counting down.
GGTCACAGAACCCAGTGTTGCAGCCCAAGTCTGAGAGAGCGAGTACTGACTGGAAGGGGCACGTGAAAGCTCTGTGGGGTGATGGAATTGCATTTTAAAAAAAATTTAGATGGTGGTTGAATGGTCATATGCTTGCATCTTTGAGTTGGTGAAGTTTCTATTTTGCTTTATACATTTAAAATACTTTTATTTTGAAACAGGTAAATATTCATGGGAGTTTACAAAGAAATGTACAGGAGAATCTTGGGTATCTTTCCCACAGACTCTCTCAAATTTAACATCTTGCACACATGTTAAATTATTAGAGCTGAGATGCTGGGATTGGTACAATCCTTGGAGTTTATTAAGATGTCAGAGGTTTATATATGTACCCTTTTGTGTACAGTGTTGTCACATTTGTAGCTTTGCATAATGACAATCACAGGAAGATTCTCAAGTGCTGTGTCACCGCTAGGTTTCCATGACACATCGCCCTCTCCTCCTTCTCTCAGCCATGGCAGTATAAATTTAAAACATTGCTCTTTCAAAAAGATTTCAAGCTCTTGAGTGAGATTCTAATGTGAGTCCTACATCTGTAATTTATCAGGTGTGGCATCTTAGGCACATTTCCTCATTCTCAGTTGCTTTCTCATGAAGAATCGTAAGTCACTAATATAAGCATATTAGATGTGTTAGTGCAGTAAGTCCTTACAACAACCTCGCAAAGTATTTCTAAATTTTAAGGTAGCTCCAGGTAAGTTCTAAACATAAATCTAAATATGCTAGATTTATGAACTCACCGAGTCTTCACAACTATCTTACAATGTGAAATTTTATACGTGAGGAAAAGTCACAGGGAAATTGGGCAATTTGGCCGAGATTAGAGCACTGTCCATGGCCAGGCTGAGGCACTGAGCCTTTGAAGTCCATCCCAGAGCAGTCCTCTGAAGAATGGAGTAGGCGGATGGGAATGGATTGACTTCCCCACTGCCAGTTCCCCATCTGCATTTGGATTCAATCCCTCCTTTCGCATTAAAATAAGTGTGCATTCATTTTAAGGTCAGACTCTGCCACTGTGCTTGCACCCCATCTCTGACACTTGTTCCGGGGTTTTATTTCTATGGTTATCTCCCTTCTCCTCTGCAGTTTAAGTTTCTCTCTCGTACCAGATTGCTATCGTTAACACAGCAGCGTATCTTAATGTCAGGTGTCTGTCCACTTCTGCGATATCATATTCCCATACAGTTTCTGTATATTTCTCTCTTCAGTTCATTGCAAAATTCTTTAAATAAGTAATCTTAATTTGAGGGTCCACTACTTCCTCTGTCCTTACTTACTAAGGAACGCTAGATAGGCTTTATCCTCATGACTCAGAAGGGGTCTTATTACATGATCTGGGCAGCGTAACCTTCATTTCTTCTTACTGTTTAAACTGCTGATTCCGTTCTCCTTTGCTCTCACTTTCCATTTCAGTGGGTTGCTTAGTTCTCTTCACACCCTTGGCTAGAACCTTTCAGTGTCCTGTCTGGGCCTCCGTCCTGGTTCATCATCGGAAAAGGGCACAGCTTCTGTCTCCGTTGTTTTCTTTTTCACCTTTCCTAGATGTTGCTTACTTTACAAAGGGAAACAGTGACTCACATCTGAGGTTACTGCTCTTTAACCCTCACAGTTCTGTTGCATGTGCTGTTTTTGTTCACACCCTTCTTTCCCTACACCAACCAGGCTGATCACTTTAACGTGTAGAACAGTGTTTATTATGTACTTGCTAAAAACTCTCTAGTGACTTTTGATCACATTGGAACTAAATCCAAAGCCATTATCAAAAGACTTCATCATCTGTAGAGCCTTATGTGGGGCCCCTACCCATCTCCCTCAGCGTAACCTCTCCGCTCTAATTGCAAATGTCTATCCACACCGCTGTCAAGTCATTACTTAAGCATTGCTGACCTTCGCCCTGCTGAGAGTTATTTTGTGCCAGGTATGCTTATGACTGTTTGAACCCTTACGTTTCTGTTCAGATTTATCTTCTTCACACTCTCAGGTCAGTGTAGTGTAGTTACTTATCTCTAATCCTCCACTTCCTTCTATACTCATAGGCTTTTCATATATTTACCACCTCAATTCACACTGCAGTCTATGTGACAGTTACCTTTCCTAGACGCTACCTGCATACATAAGGCTTCACTCTCTTTTGTACAGTGGGTTCCAAAGCTAAAAGGATGTTACCGCTCTGTTTCTCATGTTCATAAATTGACATTAAAAATAATCTAGATGCATAAATTATTAATAGTGATAGTATATTGAGTGTTCAAAATATATTAAGATGAGAAATATAACCTAATGCATATATACCATGAGATATAAAAATGTACGTTCCTTCACAGAGTTTTACTGTGTGGGTTTTTTTTTTTGGTGTGGGTACAGTTATTAGAATATTCACAGTCATTCTAAAGGTCACATATAAAGCACTATTATGATCATCAGACAATTAAGGCTGAACAAATAATAACATGTACTTGTCAAATTCTCTGCATGCAATCTTATTTAACATTTTATAGTATTGTCTTTAACATTTTATAATTGTGTAGGTAAATTTAATTTAACATTCATTTTTGATATTATTAGTATGATTATTTTAATCTTAGTGTTATCAAAGCTTTTGATTTAGTTTTCACTAACATAACATTCTTAGAATGTTGCTCATATTTCATTGATTGAATTTGACATAAATTACATCATTAAAATCATAAATACACTTTTCATAAACAGATTAGGACATTAATTCATTTCTTTGTAAATCTCTAAGGACACAAAACCTGAAGGAACACGCAAGACTTTACATTCTAAAGACTGTCAGATTCAGTTTTAACAAATGTACCTGAAAATATCATTCATTTTATGAAAGATCAAAGAGGATGCTAACCTTTTACCTGCTGAGTTATTTCCTAGTTCCTACAACGTGCATATTTTATAATGTGTGAAACACCAGTATAACTAGTCATTTGCACTGATTATGTTTTATAAACTACTGAATACATAGTTAATCCTATATTATGATTAGTTTTCTGACTGATCAGTGAAAATTAAAGAATTACCTATTTAACATATACAGACCTCCTGCCAATCTGCCTACAGCAACACAACAGACTCTTTGCTCAAATATTGGTTAAAAACTCAATACCTCAGAATTATTATAAGCAGTATAAAATCCAATGCATAGTTCTTTTAGCTCATATTTTATGTGTTGTTTCACTTAAAATTCTAATTACTATACAAAAGGGTTTCCTTACCAATAAAATATTACCACCAATCCTATTCATTCACATTGGGAAGACAAAGGCTAAACATAAGCTCAAAGTTGGAGAAATTTATTCAGGTAGATTTTTACATTACAGTTAATGAGGCTTAATATCTATAATACATAGCGTATATTATTTGCTAGGAAAAGAATCCAGTGCCTTAACACATATTAAGCAAATCCTCTAAAATTAGGCTGCATCCCCACCCTTGCTGTAACATTTGTAAAATTTAAGGAAGAATATTCCTAATGTAAATCCTAGAATTACTTTTGGGGGATGATGCTAATGGTAGGACTTCATTAGCTTTAATCAGTAGTAATCTATTAAGGTATTTGCAATACTATTTTTGAAATTGCCTCATTAGAGTTAATGTAATATGAACCTTATTAAAATATTATAAAATGAAAAAAAAATAAAATAAAATATTATAAAATGAAAGCTTTCCTATTTATATTGGGCTTAGGAATAATCCATTCTTAATAGAGAAGTATACTTGAACTTAAAGTTTTAAAGGAGAATATAAAATAATTTTAGTGGAGAATTTAAAGGAGAATATAATTTGAACATTTAAAAATTGATTTAAACATTATTTCAAGCTAAAAACCTAAATATAGATATATTTCAGAAATAAATACTTGAATGCAGACCACCACAAAAATGTGAATTTTACTCACTAGTAAATCAAGTCATAAAATTATTTGACTTGACTGTACAATAAAAGTTATGTTTACCTTATACTGTAGTCTGTTAACTGGAAAATGGGAAGTCTAAAAAATACAGACTTTTATTAAAAATAATTCTTTGATAAAAGTTCTATCATCTGAGACTTTGGTGAGTCAAAATACTTTTGCTGGTGGAAAATCTGAGACTGGTGCCATGGTTGCCTATTGACTGAGGTGGTGGCTGCTAAAAGTTGGATGATAGTGGCAGTTTTTAAAATGAGACAACAGTCAAGTTTGTCACATCAACTGACTTTTCCTTTCGTGGAAAATTTCACTGTAGCATGCTTCACTTGTTTGACAGCATTTTACCCATACTAGAATTTCTCTCAAAATTAAAGTCAATGTTCTCAGCCCCTGTCTTTGCTTTATCAACTGAGTTTGTAGTCCATAATATGTAATATTCTGAATCTTTTCCTCTCATTTCATTAACATTCAGAGACTCTGCACCAGGTGTAGATTCCACTTCATGGACTCACTTTCTTTACTCATTCAGAGCAGTGGACTTCTCGGCCATTCAGTTTTATCATCAATTCACAGCAATGCAGTCGCATCTTCAGTGTACTTGGAATACCTATGTTATTGGTATTCTCACCACCTCTGCAGTTACTTCTTCACCTAGAGTCATTCGTGAAATTGGAATCAGCTTTTTGTACTCCCACTGTGATGTTGATGTTGATGCTCCAGTCTTTCCCTGGGAATAATGAATACTCTTAATGACACTTAGGATGGTGCTTTCTGTCCAGATAATCTATGATTCACTTTGTTCACGTCTACTAGGGGAATGCCAATCTATGCCAGCTACAGTGATACATAATGTATCTCTTAAATAATAAAACTCACGGGTTGAAATTAGTCTTTGTTCAATGTACAAAATGGACATTGGGTTTATCATGCATGAAAGCACTAATTTCATTGTGCATCTCAGGAAGAGTTTTGAGATGGCCAGGTGAATTATCAATGAGCAATAATATTTTGAAAGGAATCTAATTTTATGAACAGTAGACCTCAACAGTGTGAAATATTCAGTAAATCATGTGTCAATCATGTCCTATCATCTCAGTTTTGTTTTTCTTTCTACAGAGCACAGTTGGCATAGTTTAAATATGTTTCACAAGGGCCCTAGATTTCTTAGTAAATGGTAAATGAACATTAGCTTCAATTTAAAATATGAGTTTGATTTGCCCTCTAATAAGAAATTCAACTTCTTTAAAACTTAAAGCCAACTATTAACTTCTCTTCTCTAGCTATGAAAGTCCTGAATAACACCCCCTTCCATTAGGAAATGGCTTAATCCACACTGGAAACATGGGGTTACTTGAAGTCACCTTCATTGTTATCCCAGCTACATCACCTGGACACTTTCTGTGGTTTCAGCATCAGCATATGCTGCTTCAGTTTTCACTTTGAGGTCATGACGCCATTTCTTGCCCTGAACTACATGAATTAACCTCTACCCTCTTAACACTCTTCCATTGCAGTTTTCTAGCCTCTGTCAGCCTTCACACAGTTGAAGAGAGCTAGGACCTCGCTATGAGTTAGACTTTGGCTAAGGGAATGTAACAACCTGTTCTTTCCACAGCACCAAAATCCTCTCTGTGTCAACAGTAAGAACATTCGGCTTCCTATCCTCTGTATATCCACAGAAGCAGCACTTTTAATTTCCTTCAAGAACCTGTCCCACCACCTTTCCACATGTTTTCTTTATTTGCTTAATCCTTCCTGGCTTTTGATGTAGAGTGACAGACACGCAACTCTTCCTTCCATTTGGACACTCAGACCATTACAGTGTTATGGGATAACTAATTAGATCTTTTTCACTTCAGGGAATAGGAAGGCCTGAAAAATGGAAACAGATGAGGAAAGATTGGTTTGTGGGCCAGTTAGGACACTCACCACACTTATCCATTAAAATTGTCATCTAAGCACAGTCCATGGTGTCCCTGACAGAGGTGCAATAATAACCCAGAGATTACAGGTCACAGACAACTATAATGCTAAAATAGTAAAGGAGATGTTTGGAATACTGAGATGATTAGCAAAGTATGCAGAGGCACAGTGGGAGCGCATGTTGAGGCCTCCAGAAGGCGTTCTCAAAGTGGGGTTGCCACAAACTCTTACTGTTTCTGTAAAACACAACAAAGAAAGGCACAGCAAAATAAAGGGATGTGTCCTAGTAACTGATTTTGCTGGATTTCTTTCTAACTAGAAACTTATAAAGAGAACACTGATTGAACAGTCAGTGTAATATGATGCCTCAGAGGAACATAGTTTGGAGAAGGAAGATGCTTGTTGCCATCAGAACTCAATGCATAGCCCAGATGCATTTAAATTCTTGGAGCAGTTTACGGCTGAGCTCATTCATGATTCATCCTTAGCCTATCAATCTTTTGCTTGAAAACAATATGTCTGTTCGTTTTAAATTATACTGAGAATAAAGTTCTCTCATCATGTCTTTACTTGATAAATCAAATACAATACTTTATTACTGCTTAGAGAATGAATGTCAGCAAATAAAACCTAGGGCTAGGCCTCCTGAGGTTCTTTCACAATGATACTGCCCCACACAATAGCTAGAATAGTGACTCCCTGGGAGCCACAATTATGAGTTAGCTCAAATGGGACTCGTCACATGTAGAACTGGATGGTCTTTAGTGCGCTACTCCAGAGCCTATATTTTGGAAAAAAGAATAAGATCAATAAAGACATGAATTCTAGTGCATTTAAGAAATTTTCAGGTCAAAAAATTAGCTAAGTTTAGCTAAAGGAGAGTTGAGTATTCTAATTTTATTACTCAAGTAATTAGACAATGAATTAGAAAAAACCCCAAATCTTTAAAGTTATAACAAACTTTTCATGAAGTTTATAACCTACAAAATTCATAGCTTTGAATCATTTTATAGCATTAAGTAATCAGCTCATGGCAATAGGAGCACGTGGTAGGAAACCTGAGTATTTCCAATCACAGTGCCAGGGATACAGATCCTGTCCGGCGCATTTCCCTGTGTTATCTTATGAACTCTTTCCAGAGTTGGTATCAACCTTTAATCAATGTAAACTTTGTGTCATTTTGGAGTAAGACAGTTTAAACTTATCATTGGGAAATCAAACAATACACATTCTGTCAAAGACATTTGTGTATTCTTTCCCAACACAATTCATCAGCCTTCCTTCTCTAGGGCATCCTAATTCAGGTACCTATAACAAATACTATTCACCGAAGCACTGGCTTAAACAATAAATATTTATTTCTCAGAATTCAAAAGTCCAACATCTGTATGCCAGTATACCCAGGTTTTTGTTGCAGTCCTTCTTCTTGAGTTGCAGAGAACGAAATTCTTGTTATATTCTTATAGGGCAAACAGGAGAGAGAGAGAGACAGAGAGAGACAGAGACAGAGAAAGACAGAGAATTCTTTCCTCTCTCTTCTTAGGAGGCACAAATTCCATCAAGAATGCTTCTTCTTTAGAAATTCAGCCCAAGGCCCCACCTCTAAGCAATATCACATCAGAGAGTAGGGCTTCAACATTAATTTTGGCAAGACATAGACCCTGGCAAGATGTAGCCATTGTAGTGAATTTGGTATTTCTCATTCTCCACAGTATATCTTTGCCAGTGTGACTCATGCACCCAGTCTGGATTTCCTAAGGGAGCTTCTCAGCCTCCACCCACTTCCCAGGAAGATAATCCCTGCAGCACTCACATCTGGTGTTTCAGTCCTGCTCCTGGTCAGCTTGTCCAGCGACCCCTTCTGGCCGTTGGGGGCCTCTGTAGCTCTCTGCCTGTACAAAACTCTCTCTGCATTCCACAAAGCACCCCTGACCACCCCACAACATCAATGGTGCAGAGGGCCACCAAGCTCAGCATCTTCTGACTGATGGCATGAGGGTGCCATACTGAGCTTTGCAGTGTCTAGAGGGAGCCGCAGGCAGGATATCCCAAGGAACTAGCCAATTTTTGAGGGAAGGTGGGAGGGTGCCTCTCATTACTCACTTTCTCCCTTCCCCTGGCATTTACTGTTTTCTATCACTAAACATAATTAGTAAGTTCTAGAAATTGATAGCAATATACTTATGTACTAATACTAATTTGTAGCTTTTAAAATTCTGTATAATTCTATAATACATATTTTTATATTCATCCATGTTGTGGCATTGTTACTACTATGTTTTATTTGTGTGCTTCTAGTTTGTTTTAATTTCTGAGCACTGTTTCTTTGGATGTACCAGTATATTTTATGTATTCACTAGTGATGAATATTTAGATTGTTTACAGTTTACTATATACAAACCTTTGCAAGTATCTACATATGTCTTAATGTGAACATAGGATTCTTTTCTCCTAGTTATATACCTACAAGTGGATTTCCTAGATCTATGGTATGTTCTTTGTTTAGTTTTGTTTGTTTTCGTATTTCCTTGAAACACGGTCTTGCAATATACTTTAGGTTGACCTTGAACTCACTGTGTAGTTCAGGCTGGTGTCATACTCGTGGCAATCCTCCTGCTTCAATCTCTTGAGTGCTGGGATTACAGTCATACACCACCACAGCCAGTCTGGCAATAAAATTATTGTCATTTTCACCAGCAACGTATATGACTTCCAATTCCTGCATGTTCTTGTGCAATTATGACTTCTTTTTGTGTTAATGTCTTTGCTTGGTGTGGGAAATTCAAAATAGTAATCTGCATGAAAATAGATAAACTTATGTGTTCTCAGAAGACGTTTATCACTGTGTAACCAGACTGGAGTCCTGGCCAGATCCTGTTCCCTTTCATGTTCGTACAGAGGTGTTAGACTTACTTGTGCCCATTCTCTCTCTGAAGGTGTAACATTTCAAAGGCTCTTGCTTTGTAAAAATCTTTCCTGTCTCCCTAATATTCATGGCCAAAAGTTAGCTTCCTATGTGCACATGGGTTAGGATTTGAAAGCAGACAAACTACCTCCACCATTCTCACTATATTCCAACAAGTTCCTCATTTCTACCTCACTCAGTTCCCATATGCTCCTGTCCTGTTCTGTATCTACCTCTTTCATTTTGTTCTGGAAAGCAATCAAGTTACACTCATTCACTCAAATACAATAATATATATTTACAACTGTGGTAAGTTCTACACAGAAACCCTTAACCAATTAGAAAAGTAGAATATAATAAAAAATTTGGAATAGCCCTAATCACAATAGCACAGAAATTGATATAGCACTAATATTAAATAAGGGGTAAATGAATAAACAATATATGCTATATACTTAAAATAAAATAATATTTAGCTGTAGAAAAGAAAGCCTATCATACACCACAATATGGATGAATCTTAAGGACATTATTTTAAGTAAAATATGTCATTCCCAAAAAGAGGGAATATACATATTCCACTTAGAGAAGGTACTTAAAGTAATGAAATTCAAAGAAATAGAAAGTAGAGTGGTAGCACCAAGAGCAGGGAGAGGGAAGAAAATAGTTTCTTAGTGGGTGCAGAGCTTCAGATTTGCAGGATGAAAACATGCTGAGGACCTTTTCCACAAAAATGGAAACATCTTTAATAGGATCAACCTGCATTTAAAAACAGTTTAGATTGTACATTTCACAATATATTTTTATTTACAACATTAAAAAAATGAATGAATGCTTTGCATAAGTTTCTATCAGTTCTAAGAAACTGCCTTCCTGTTTCTTCTAAGGCTGGAAGATGACTAACTTTTCCCACAAATACTGCTATGCATATTTAGGGAAGCTTTTGAGCAACACCAACAACAATAGCTGCACTGTGATGAATTTCTGAATGCAGAATGAAGCCAAGAGAATTTGAAAAGACTTGGACTCACAATGACCTCAACTCACTCAAGTTCAGATTCCGTTGCTCACAGGGAAGCAGAGTTTTCTACTTACCAGATGTCAACTGAAGCATGAGATTTTATTTGGAGGCAACTTTTTAATTTTATTTGGAGGCAACTCCCTCCATACTTTATCAGCAATGCAGCTCAGAGGAAATGGCTTTCTGAGAACTGTGACAGTTTCTTTCTGTGGGACAATCGTGTGTATTCACATCTGATTATTTTGAAACTTATCTTTAAAAGTTACCTTAGTTTACAATATCCCTAAAATTATAAAACGAAACAGGAGTAGACTTGCTACATTTATTTTAAAGCAAGAATACTAAAAAGAATTCCTTGAGATATGTACAAAATATGTTGAAGTATACATTGTTTCAAAAATTTTGTATGTGTTACCAATAGTTGTTGCCTTATTATGCATTTGAATTTTTCAGGCAGTTCTTATAAAGGCAGTTGCTGAACTTGCTTGGCTAGCTTCCATTTTTTCAGAAGAAGAAAGGGAAAGACCCATTGAAAGTCTGTGGGTATATTCAATAGCTTTACTCTTTTAATGTAATCATTTCACAGTGGACCTCTTTCAATTAATTTCTTTTATTAGCCTGATTTGTACTTTTGAGTTCTTTAAAAGTCTGCTCAACAGGATAGGATTTTGAGTTTAAACCTTGAGAGGAGAGAAACATATTCTTGTAGCAAAATTCTTTTCACAGTTTTAGTAGTCTAGTATGTGATGGTAGAGTTTCAGCCTCAGTAGCTTTTTTTCATTACAATTTTTAAGAGTAGATTTGACTCATTTCAGGAACAATAATTCTAAAATAATGAAATTTACTTTCCCTACCATCAGTTAAATTTCAAGATTGCAATTAGCCTTTATATTTTCAGAGAAGTCTCAGTCATTCAAAAATAATGTTCTGTGAGGCTGCAGAGCCAAGTGGCTAAAAACTTAGGAAACAGAAGGTTTGTAACTAACAAAACATCATTTAAAATATATTTCACAACAATAGGAATATTCAGAAAACAAATACAAAACAAACTTTTCATTAGCCATATTCCTTATCATAATTCAAAAGCTTTTAATAGTTTCAGTTGGTTCTATCTGCACCCCGATTATCCCCACACCATAAATGGCAGAGTGATTTCAAAGGCAACTTGAAGATAAATGGGGTAATTTTTCCTTCCTTTGGTGGGATAATAAATCTATAATGTAAAGCAAACTTATGTGACACTATATAGACTGAATACCACAGAGTGATGTGATAAAAACATACTCTGAATACAGCTGGGTACCCTGGCAGGGGAAGGAGGGGCTGTCACTATGAGAAGCACCACACTGAGCCTGTGACAGATTTCAACTCATTCAGCACAGTCAGTTGGTTTTGAGGTACAGTTGAGAGAGGTGTGCTCACATAACCTGACCCTGACCCTGACCCTGAGCCCAACCCTGACCCTGTAGACCATGAACAACGCATTAACATAATGTCAATTTCATTGAAATCATCAACTGTATCAGTTCAGATTCCAGGTTTTCAAAGTATTTTACCCTGGAAGATAAAAAGTTGGGTCTATGATTATGATTCTGAGGCCAAGATTCAAACTTTCAATGGAAATCATCTCAGTTCTCCTCATGCGAAAAAGTCCATCAAACAAGACCAAACATCACGGTGATGTTGATTGTGTTTTTTGACCTTGTAAGAATTTTTCAAACTCAGTTTATACCCAGGAACACTTCAATGAAAACTTCAATATGTTATACAATATATTGTGCTGCAGTATATGCTCTTATTAGAGCATTTAAAAAATGTGCATAGAAAACACCCTAAGAAATAGGAAAATGGTTTCCACCTCTATCATGACAATGCTTCCTGCTGAGTGCACTTGTGCTGTGGCAGTTTCTGTCAAATGAAAACCCTGTGGTGCATCCTTATGTGTCTCATTCGCTGGATCTGGCACCATGTGACTCCTGACTCCTCCCCACAGTCTAAACGACCATGAAAGGTAAACGTTTTGAATCAGGGTAAAGCAGCATTAAGGCATTGCAGCCGCACACCAAAACACAACTGTAGAAGGGACTTGTGCCACTACTGCAGGAAGTGGCAAGGACAAAGGGGTACACGCGTTTGAAGCAAAGGGAGCATTTCAAGGGATCAATGGTAACGTGTCTGTACTGTAATAGTTTTTTTTTAATTTAACATTTACTATGTATTTTGATTACATCATAAATGAAGTATCTGGGAGCAGCAGCATGAGGTCAGAAAAAGAATTCTGGGGCTAAATTTAGAGACTTGAGTTCATTTGCCAGCTCCCTTTCTGAAGAATAACTGTTTATCCTGGACAAGTCATGTGCAGTTTTTCTTCCCTGAAGGTAGATAGAAAAAGAATTACTCTACCGTGTTTCCTGGCATTTACTAGAATCACACAAAAATCTAAATAAAATCAAGTTAAATCATAAAATTCTAGAAAATAGACTTTTATATTCCTCAGCCTTATCACATCTATGATGCAGTGACTTTGAATCCTAGATTTTTAGAGCTAGAATGACATCGACAGCATTTCCTAGTCACATGTTTTGTAGTCATTTGCAGTAAAACAACTCTTTGGAAATGTGATAAAGATAACTATACATTTTATCAAAACAAGCAAATTTATATACAAAATATTGTACGTACTTTCCCATGGTTAGTGTATTATAAGTATGAAATCTGATCAGTGTCAAAGCATTGCTCTGTAGAGTGGGTCATGAGACCTATAGAGATGAAAAGAAATCATCAAAGTCATACCGAAAATGAGCAGCCCAGGCAGTTCTGGAGCACTCGCCCGCTGCCACACTCCGGAGCTTTTCTTTCCCTGGAACAGGACTGGAATGTGTGTCCTACTTTTCATCTCAAAAAGAGAGTTCAGGAGCCAACATAAAAGAACGCCTTGAAATTTCTCACCACTTATTTGATCTGTTTTCCACATTCAACTTTCAAACATCCATTGGAACTGAAAAATGAGGAGGAGGAGGAAGCAGGAAGCCACTACTGCAGAAAGAACAAAGTAATAGATGTGAAGTGCGCAAAGGGAAGCGATGCTAGATTCACGGGTCTCCCTTCTTCGTCGTGCCCTTTCTGAAGAAAAGCATAACTCCCAGAACTTAAGAAGTCTTTCTAAAACCACACAGTGTCCACAAATACGAAAGGAATTAAATTCAAAATTTTATACTCCAAAAGTGTAGTCTCCAGGCCTGTATCTCAGAAGAATTTTACAAAATATTTAAAGAATTACATCAGTTTATACTATAGGAAATAGAAAAGGGAACATTTCAAAATTCATTTTGTGACACTAGTATTACCCTAGTAACAAAATAAAATGAGGGAAACTTAAAAAAATAGAAAGAAGAAAATGGAAAAAAATAAAAGGAAACCACGAACCAATATTCTGAATTAGAATAACTACAAAAAAACCTTTAACCAAACCATAGAAAATAAAATTGAACAATATATAAACAAAATTATATGCCATGTTAAATGGGGTTTATTTTAAGAATAAACCAAGGTTGGGTCAATGTCAGAAAACCAACCCATATAATCTGGCATATCCAGAGGCTAGAGAAGAAAATTCACAACATTATGTCATAAAATTGATGCAAAAACTGATGTTATTTAACTTCTGTTAGGGTTTGTATCTGGATGTCCCTCCCAAAGACTCACATGTTCATGGGGGGTAGGTTTTTCTGAGGCAGCTGAATCTAAAATTTCAAAATGGTTTTGTCTATCGCCAATATCTGTGATATGAGTGCTACACCCACCCTAGGGCAGGTAGCCTGTATACAATATAAGGGACAGAAAGAGGCTCACTTTTCCCTTTTTGCTCTTATTGCCTTCGGTATCTCCCACTACCCCCACTGCGAGGAACTGTTGCCCTCTGCTGGGCCACCCTGCCTTGGAGCTAGCTGAACATGGACTAAAACCTGCACAAACTGTGAGCTAAGTGAACTGTTCTTTCCTTAATTCGGGGCATCAGGTATTTTTGTCTCAGCAATGAGAGAAAAGTAACTAAAACAACATCTATTCATAACAGAAACTCTCTTGATTTATTTATATAGCCAGGTAGTATTCTGTTATGTACAGACACCACATTTTCTTTATCTGTTCATCTGGTTATGGATGTATAGGCTGCTTCCAGGATTTAGCTGTTATGAGTTACACTGCTATAAACGTTGGTATGCATGTATCACTGCAATGTGATATCACTAACACTTTTGGGGAGATACTAAAGGAAGTTATACAGAATTTTTACTTTTAGGGCCAGGGATATAGCTAAGTGGCACAAGCGCCTGCCTTGGCAAGTGCAAGGTCCTGAGTTTGATTCTTGATCCAAAAAAAAAAAAAAAAAGGAAAAGAAAAATGAATTTCTAGTTTTCGTTATTTCAGAAATTTCTATAGTGATTTCTACCATGGCTGTACTAATTTAGGTACAAAATATCCACAATAAATGCAAACATTACATGTCATAAACACAAGCTAAGAACAATAGCAAGAACGAAATAAAGAAAGGCGGTTCAGCAACAGGGAGAAGGCGGTGGAGGAGGGAGAAGGGATAACAAAGGGGACACACTGTGCTTGTTCCATGTATCCACTCCCCTACATGAACGAACATTTCATGCACTGCAAGCATTTGCTACAAAAATTAGAAAAGAAACTCTGAAAAATGAGAAATTAGAGGCAAATTTCAACTACCCAAATCCTCCACCATTATCACAAGAATAGAGAAAGACAATACCTTTCCCTAGTCTTTTTCAGGAAAAAGGCAAAGATGTCTCCTTTTAGTTAAAATAGTATTGGAAACTCGTACATATATATGGAATTACCTATCTCTATATGAAGATGATATGATTGTCTAGGTAGGAAAATAACACAGAATCTACAAGATATATTGCCATAATTAAAACTTGAACAAGGTTACAGGATACTTGATCAGTAGACCAAACTCTATTTCATTTCTACAAAAAAATGAACACAAGAAAAAAAATTTAAGATATGACAATATTTGTAATCATAAAAACATGAAATGCTCAGTTATTTCTAAAAGATAGGGTGAAGCAAAGTTAATAAACGTTGAATATGTAAGTATAAAATAACAGTGCTGTTACAGAAATTGGAATGAAAGCTATAAAGTATCAATTAAAAATCAATGAAACAAACATTAAAGGCGTTTAAACATTCAACCACATTAGGTGGTCTAAGTGGAAAAATATCGTGGTCATGGATTGATTTTTGGAGGGTTTTTTTTGTTGTTGTTTGGTACTGGGAATCAAACTCAGGACGTCGAGCTTGCCAGGCAGGCACTGTGCCACTGAGCTATATCCAGGAATGGTCATGGATTAAAACATTGTGAAAATGTCTGTTCTTTTAAAGTTTATATTAAGTTAAAGGAAATCCCTATTAAAATGTTAGGAAGATACTTTAAACACAGATGATATTATTGTAAAAAAATTATAGAAAAGCAAACTAGGATAGACTGCTTTCAAAAGGAAAAGAATAATGAAGTTGGTAGACTCTACTTAATTTTAGGACCTTTTATTTAGCTACACTAAACAAAACTGTAGTATTTGCAGAAGAAAAAAATACAATTGATCAAAGGAACAAAATGAAGTATCCAAAAATAGAAATACACAAGTGTCATAAACTGATTTTTGACACAATTGCAAAAATGATTCAATGGAGGTAGAATTTTGCTTGTGATGTGCTTAGAAGTTAAAACAAAAGGAACAATGATCTAAATTTCACACCTTACACAATTAACAAATGTAAATAAAGTGGATGATAATTCAAATGTAAAATTAACAATAAAACTTGAGAAAAAACAAGCAGATCTTAAAGAATTAGAACTTGGTTGAATGTTTTAAAATATGACTGCAAGGATGATCCATAAACAGAAATAAAGCCCTCTTCACAGGTGTCATTAAAATTGAAATCTCTGCTTCTGCAAAAGACCATGTTAAGGAAATGCTGAGACTGAGAAACATTCACAAATAAAACTTATGACAAATTATTTAATTTATCCAGCTGTAAAAGCAAGTGATATAGTTGCAAGATAGGCAGAACACATAAAGAATCATGTATATGGGTGAAAAAGCATCAGGAAAAGATTTTCAGCGTCACTGGTTAATATGGAAAATGCAGATTCAGACCACAAAGAGATACAATAAAACACACAGTAAACAATCCAGTAGGAAAATACTGACTATATAAAATTTTGACAAAGAAGCAGTGAAATCAGATCTTGTACATTGCCAGTGGGAGTATAAAGAAGAAGCCCATTTAGAAAACAGCAAACATTTTCTTTGAAGAACTAAGCCTACTCCCATGAAATGACTTAGTAATCATGTTCCTGGGAATTTCTTCCAGATTAATAAACATTTACACTGAGCAAAAATCTCTATGAAAATATCTGCAGAAGCTTATTTAGAAGAAAGAATATTGGGAACAATTGAAATGTCTCTGACTGCATGTATAGTTAAATAAGTTAAACAAAATGTCATACCCATCCACTGAAATGCTACTCAACAATAAAAAGTAGCAGTGGACTACTGCACACAACTGGCATATGTCACCAAAGTATAAGATTATGTCAAAAAATCTCAAAAGGTCATATAATATATTGTTTTATTTCATTTATAGTTTCCATAATATAAAAGTTACATGTAGAAAATGAATTAGTGGTTGCTAAGATTTTGGAATAGTTGAAGAACAGAGGAAGGCTAGGAAAATTAGGAAAACAAACAGGTATTGCTGAATAGGCATTAGTTTCAATGACATCCAATTCAAAATCTCAGTAGAACTTTCTTAAACATTTAAGGCTGATCATAAGAATTATGAAAATACAAAGGAGCTAAAATTGTCAGTCTTGGAAAAGCACAGCAGTTTAAAAGAATTACTATTTTATTTCAAAACATTATAAAGTAGCAGATATTAAAAGAATGAAGGGTCTGCATGCACACTATTTGTTAGTTTTTGACATATATAGATGTATAATTCCAGGGGGAAGAAAGGGCTTTTCAATAAATGGTGCTGAAATAATTGGATATCTGCAATTTTAAATGTGAAAACACCCCAATAACCAAACAAATAAACAAACAAAAATAACCCCTCTTTTCTCTCTCGTATATAAAAGTTAATTGGAAATTTGAAGACCTGTCCAAAATATTGAAAAACATCAGTGTGTAAACATTGGTAACAATGTGGACTATCATTGAAGAGCAAAGAAAGGCTAATGAAGGCCGGAGTAAAATACTATTCCACACACTCACTGCAATGGCCAGGGTTACAGATCAGCAACTCAGCGTAGGAGCGTGTGAAGCAGCTGGCGTTTGCATGCATTGCTGGGGTGCAACAAGGTACTGGTAGTTTGAAAACAAAATGGCAACTTATGTAGTTAAAAAGCACAGTGTGCCTGCTCCTTGCCCATAAATTCTACCCCTGAAAGGGAAAGAAAATTACATGCACCAAAACCAACTGAGAATGTTCATAAAATTTTATCTTTGAAAACAAACAAATACAAACAACTAAATGCTTATCATCTGGATAGTAAACAAACGGTAACAGTTCACACAACAAAACCCTGCTCAGTAACTGAAAGTAATTAAATTCTGACATGTGCAACCATTTGGAAAATAAATCTCGAAAACATGTTGCATGACAGAAAACTAGGAATAAGAGCTCACTCTGCATGATTCAAAATCCACAAAGTTCAAGAACAAGCAAAAGCAACATATGAGGCTGGTTGTGAAAACAGTGAATTAACTTAGCTTTGAGGCAAAGCTAACTGTAAAAGGGATTGAGGGAACTCTCTGAGGTAGAGGAAATAGTCTGTATCTTGTTCTACATGATGGTGTTACATGGTTGCATCTATTTATAGATTGAGCATGGTTGAACTTATTGAAATATATGCTTTCAAATAAGATAATGTTTGATGTAAATGAGACTTCAATAGGCTTGTTTAAAAGTGAAAAATAAATGTATTATGTTCTCCAAGTTGTCATCAAATGTAAATGTTGTTCACTGAACATGTAGGAGATAAACACTAACTACTATTACATTTACTGAAGTTTGCTTGGAAGTGCACTGAGCTTGAGTTTTATAGTTACCCTACCTTAAGTATGAAAAAGACAACTGTTCTGAAATTCAGTGCAGAATTTATATATGCTAAGGTTAGTGAATGTAACTTACTACCTTTGGTAGGCACTTTTTTCCTTTCCTAAATGGCTCCACAAACACCAAAACCGAGCAATGGTTGCACAAGGAAAGAACACTGGGCTCTGAGTGAGAGACCAGAGCTTCCTTACAGCTACAGCATGTGCAACTCTGTCTGGAAAAGTCGTCGCTGAGCATCCCTGCCACCTTTCCTTAACCATAGAAATACGCATTGAACCAGAGTTATCGATCCACAAAGCTATGTCTTAACACCCTGCGACATCTTGGATGTGGACTTTAGGGCATTAATGCACAATAGTCTGTTTTCTAGAATATAAGATTACTCTTGTTCTTTATTGTCCTCTTTCAGTCAGTGGAATCTGTGATATGTTTACCACGGGAGAATCACTTTTTTTATTTCATTTCAAGGCTCTTATGAAACCCGTCCCATGTTCCAGGGCTCCCTTAAGCAGCTGATGTGAAGCCAAAGTAACAGCGCAGAGCAGAGAATGCCGCCCCCTCCTTTTGTCTGCCATTGCACAGAAGCAGCTCCGTGTCTTTTCACTGAAATTTTCCTTTAAAATTTTGACATCTTGCAGAATTAATAGCTGTAGCTTTAAAATTTTAATCCACTCCCCACCTTTACATTTTAAGTGCATTGCCTTAATGTTATTGTAAACAGACAAAACAATTATGTGTATACATGTATATACACACATGTACACATACACATATGTATATATTTATCAAGCTATGTATACAATGCCAATGTACACACACATACATGTCTATTTACATTCATTCATTCATTCAGTTTTTTCTTTTTTAGTTTAAAAAGAGACAAAAACAAAAATGATACAGAATGTCAAAACAAGATGACAGGAAATTAACAATGGTTATTATATTGCATATTGTTACCTTCAAAGTAGTTGCTCAGATTACAGATACAGGTGTGCAAAATGGACCAAACAGTATCAGCACTACCTGTTCCTCTCAAGGAACTACTAGAAATCAGCAGTACAATTACCTCAGTGGTCTTGTGCATATATACATATCTTTCTTCCTTTCTTCTTTATTTTCCCCCATCCCAGTTGTTCTTTCCTTTTGAGCAGTATCCATTTCACAATATCCATTGTACTTTTTGGATCTTGTTTACTCTTTCAAGTTCTCACCCTAGGGAGACAATACAATGTTTACATATGTGAGTCTAGTTTATTTCACTCATGAGATATGAATATGGTCTCTAGAAAGTGGATGGTCTCTACAGACCCCACTCATAGGTGAAATAAATCGTGAAGTTTTTAATCTACTTGACATATAATGTAATAAGCAGGTTAGGTTACATGTTTAACATGATAATAATGAGGACTTACTCATGCTTATTATTCTAAGTACTTTACACTCTGTAGACTTACATAATTATTATAACCTTATGTATGGTATTGCTTGGTCAAAATTCAGATACAGAAATGAAAAGTAACTTGTCTGGCATCACAGCAAACAAATAGCAGAGTGAGAGTTTTTAACTCAGGTAATCTGGGTCAAAGTAACAGCATTTATAATTGCCAGTATGTTTCCTGCTCTTGAATTTGCTCTCTGGAGTTTAAGGTAAAATTGGAGAAGAAACTGACTGATGATACAGGGGATGAAACAAGAAGATGAAACTCAAATATATTTCCCTCACTCTGCCTGAGATACCTCACTTACCTCTTTCCCTATTATTTGAAAAATTGAAAACAGTTTGAAGCCAGACCCTCTTTTAGCAATGGAAATGATTCTGGATGTCTTTAGTGCAGGTCTATTCTTCATTCTAGTAATACATCTGAGACCATGTAAGAAAAGGAGTAGAATTTTAATGGGGTGACTTGACTTGAGGGAAAAGTATATATTTAGAACATGGAAGACCAAGGGAAAAAAACTAGGTTCACTCAAACTGGGTCTTCTTACCAAATATTTATCATCCTTCTTACAAGACTTTGTAAGATACATCTTAATCTTTTATTATATGACTTACAAGTTTTCCTGCATTGTTTTGGCACATGTCTGGCCAACAGAATATGGTGGGAAGTGTGTGTCCAGCAGAAAAGAAGCTACAGAGTTATCTCCTAGTTCATCAGTTTTATCTCCTCTACTTGCTGAATAGCGTGTCCTAAATAAAAATTGTTCCTCTGGTCTAAATTACATAATGAATACAGCCATAGTGACTCTCAGCTCACATAGCAAGGGATGAAAAGAAAATTTTCCTGTTATATCTAACAAAATATGGGGTAGCTTGCTACTATGGAATAATGTTGCAAAATTTGAACGATCCGGTAGGTACCTTTTTATATTTTTTAACTATAGCTGTAAATTAAATGTACTGTTAAAAAGTCCTGCAATTGCAAATCTGTTGCCATGAAAATAAGATCCTAACTGGAAAATAAGCACTAGTCATTACCATGGTGATGGCCAGTGTCATGCAGAAGGTTATGCCTCACCATCCCCTTCTTTGCTGTCCACTCTGCAGGTAAGGCAAGGTGACTGGGGCTGGGATTTTTGAACTTTAGTTTTCAAGGCTGATTTTTTCTGCTTAGGTCTAATTTTGGGGCAAACAAGTATTAGAAAATCATCTGACATACCTAAGAAAGGGGCATGCTTGCAAGAAAAGTGGTTACATTGGCTGTTATTATATGTCAAATAATCAACCAATGCAGTAAAAAGGAATGTTTTGGCTCACAATATAGGAAGTTTCAGTCCATGGTCTTTGGGCCCCATCACCTCTGGACCTGTGACCACGCAGTACATCACGGCAGGGAGTGTTTGCAGGAGAAAAAGCATTTTCTTTTAGTGGGGCAGTGAAAGGGAATAGAGAAATGGGCAGGGCCCCATTCTCCCTCCAGGAGCACAGGCCCAATTCTGGAATACCTCCCTCTGGGCCCCAGCCCACTGCTTCCCAAGTGCAGCCACACTGGGAGCCAAGCCTTCACACGTGTGCTGCGTGGAATGTTTCATTTAGACTACAGCAGCGGAGATGCAGTAAAAGCTGGATGTTAAAACAACTTAAACCAAGGTCTTGAACATCACTGGAAATAAAATTTTCTGCAGTGTTTTGTTCCTTTTTCTCTCTCCATCTTCTCCTTTTCTCTCTCTAGGACCTTTTCTATCAATGTAACAATATCACCTTTATCTTAAAAATACCATTTTACATTTGTTTTTACCTTATACATAAAAGTATAAAAATTGTGCATATAATTACTTGGATACTATATGATGTCTCAGCACAGGTATATATTGGAAAATATTTAACTCAGGTTAAATATACTTACTTCCTCAAAACATTTCACTTTCTCTATAGTGAAAATCTTTAGCATGACTGCTCCTGGCTTTGTGGATGTGCGGTACATTACAGTTAGTAGAGTCACCCTTCTTGCCGTGGCACGCCGGAACTCCCTGCTCCGGTCTGACTGTCTCTGGGCACACATCGGTCAGCACTCTTCCCTTCCTCCCACTCCCCACAGCGTCTGTCAGCCACCACTACATGCTCAGTCATTTTCACACTGGATTCATGTGTGAGGTTATAAAGTACTTACCGTTCGTGCTGGGACCATTTCATTTAATACGACCTACTGTTCCGTTTATGTTGTTACAAATGAAATCTTCCTGCTCTTCGTGTGTAGATAGTAGTCATTTATGGAGATGGTGCACATTTTCTTTATTTACTGATGAATAAATAAACTTTACTCAAATTAAGTAGCTGGATACTTAGGTTTTCTCTGGGTCTTGCTTATTGTAAACAGTACTACCATGAATATGGGAGAGTAGTCTTCATTGCACTGATTTCATTTCCTTTGGAAATAAGCCCCTAATGGGATAGATGGCTTAAATGACGGATCTATTTTTAATTTCTTTGGGAATCTCCACGTTGTTGTTATAATTGATGTAGTGATTTACATTCCTACCAAGAAAGTGCCAGGGTTTTCTCTTCTCCACATCATAATTTTAGTCTTTTTGATAATAGCCATTACTCCTAGGGTAAAGTGGTATCTCATTGTGGTTTTGACTGACATTGCCCAGATGATTAGTGATGTTGAGCACTTTTTCATGTCCCTGTTGGCATTTTTATATGTCCTTGTTTCATAAATGTCTACTTAGATGTGTTGCTTATTTTAAAATCAGTTTGCTTCTTGCTATTGAGATTTTAAAGTTTGTTCTGAATATCAATGCCATTCTAGTTATATAGTTTGCAAATATTTTGTCCCATTCAGTAAATTGTTTCTTCCCTCTTGTTATTTCCTTTTGCAGTGCAGAAGCTTTTTAGTTTAATGTAATCCCACTGGTCTCTTTCTGCTTTTTATCTTGCACTTTTGATGTCCTTTCCAAAAAATCTCTTGCCTGTTTGAATGTCTCCATGCATACCCTTCCAGCCAACTGATTTTTCACAAAGGTAATAAGAGCACACATGGGAGAAAAAAATGTTTTCAATAAATGGTGCTGGAAATGCACATGCAGAAATATTAAACTAGGTCCTATCTCTTACCAGTTACAAAACTCAAAATGGACTAAATATAAGACCTGAAACTGCAATTACGGGGAAAAGGAAGAAAATATAAAATAAAACAAGCTTTATTTGAGACTTTTCTGGTTTTAAGTTATTCATTCTCCCTTTTATTACCATTTCTCTTCCTTCACTAGCAAGCTTTATGAAAGAGTAGGTGTGGTTCTGACTCCAATTTTTCATTGCTGATTCTCTCCTGTTTCTCAGCAGAACTTTCCAAGATCACCAAACACTACTCTGTGTTTAGTTACAATGTACCTGGCTGCTTAGTAAGTTTTATTTCTGCTGTTTGTGTCCTGTTTCTTGAAATATTCCCTGCCCTTTTCCATTATGGCTTTCAATTTTCCTTCTATTTATTTTGATCATTCTACTTATTTCCTGTAGATTTTCTTTCTTAACCCAGCCATGAAGTATTAGGCTTTCCCCCAAGTTCTATCTGGCAGGTTTCCCTCCCTCTATAGATGGTTCCTCAGTAAGCTCACTTATGCCTTTGGCTCACACTGAAGCACATCTGATAATGATTTATAAATCTACTATCCTGGTCTAGATCTCCATTCTCATTATGAGGCCAGACAAGGATACGCTCACTTACAAGGAGATATATGGTCTCAGAGAATCCCCAAGCTTACACTTACTCTCACACCAAGTCACACAGAAATGATTTATCATTTTATGTTTCAGAATCTGTACTTTATTTAGGTATTAGTAGCCCAAGGAGCTTCACTTGAGTCATATGTCCCCCCAGATGCAGAAATACAATCGGCTTCCTCTCAACTACATGGAATAAAAATTGGAGGACAACAGAAAAGTCGGAGCATTTAACCAGAAGAATGCATGAGTATCGAGCAGCACAGACAATAGTGTTCTTTGCATGTAGTACAACACCACCAGGGACACACATCATTTCCAACTCTTCGGAGAGCCAGGGTAAATGAGGAAGGGGACGATCTGAGACTGTGGAGAAGAAGAAGGACAGAGACTAGACCTTAATAAGTCAAGAAGGTCGAGCATATGATGAGTGAACGTAGAGGGAAAAGGACAACACGGTTCGGGAAATCCACGAAGTCAGGGAACCAAATACGCGCACAGGTTTGAACAGGCAGACGAACCTAAGCAAAGGGCAGCAGACAGTAGGAGAGTGTGGAGAGGGCAAAGGAGAGAAAGGATACCACAGCATATGCTATGAGACACTGTGTAAGAAGCAGAGGACAATGCCTGCACTTTCTAAAATCTAAAAGTAAAGGAGCTGTGACAAGTATCATACACAAAATGTGTTAGCAACCATGTGATAAAATGACATGAGATTAAAGGATTGGTTAGGGCTCATATGCTTGGATTGTTAATTTAACTGGTGATTCTGTGGCTGGTGGGTCTATCCAGGGAGTTGTTGGAATAACTGAGTGTGTTCACACTGATTATACTGGAGAATATGAACATAAATATATTCAGGAAAACAGTAACTTTGTATTTAAGCCTCAAAATACAGAGACTATCAACTGCTGTACTTGGAATCTTAAATGTCCTACAAAGGTCCATGTGTTAAAGCTTGGTCCTCCGGGTGATGGAGACTTTAAGAGGCGGAGTCCCGTGAAGGGACTGTGGGAACCTGGATTCTTCTCCTTGCTTCCTGGTGATCTGGTAAGCAGCTTTGCTCCCCCACCTGCTCCATCCTAGTGCTGCCTTATCGCAGCCCAAAAGCAATGGGTACAGTTCATTATGGACAGGAACTTCCAAACCATCAACTCGTACCACTTTTCTCTTGTCCTCTATTTTCAAAGTTAAATTTATTTGAGATGATAGATAAACACATAGAAATTGTGCATATTAATGAGTTACAATGTGGAGTTTCATTGTATATATACATTGTGTGGTGTTTAAATCACGTGTCCTCTCAATCACTTATCATTTGTTCATAGTGACACATTAAAAATCCTTCTAGCTTTTTGAAATCTGCAATACATTATTGTCACATATTGTCACCTTGCCGCTTAATAGCACACTAGAGTTTCTTGCTCCTATTTAACTGTAACTCCGCATCCATTGTTCTACTATTATCGGCAAATTATAAATTGATAATTTAAAGTGTTTTGTTATGATGATGGAAACCTGAATAATGCATAAGTCAAACAAGAATAAAAGTATAACATTGATAATTCAAGAGATATTGAGGACAATAAAACAACAGTTCCAGGCACAAAAATATAAGCCTTAGCATTTTTCTTGAACAAAGACTATGTTGCTAGGAAATATTTTGATCAGGATGTTATAAGAAAGCATCATTGGGCTGAGGATATAGCTCAGTGGAATAAGCGCCTGCCTAGCAAGCGCAGGGTCCTGAGTTCGATCCCCAGTACCGCCAAAAAAAAAAAAGCATCATGAATATTTAGAATTGGTACATATTTAAGCATGAAGGTATGGCAAGCCGAATAGGCCAAGAGAGGTAAAGGTACTTGTAAAATTACTTTCACAACAGCTAGAGAATGGAAGTATGGCCAAGGAATGGGGAAGGTGCTGTATGGTGCATGCAGTGAATATATACATGAATATTATTGTGCGGTGCCGTAGTGTGGATATTGTATCAACAGGTGGAGCCAGGAAAGCAGGTCTGGGAGCAGGAAGCAAAATGGGAGAAGGCAGCGGGTAGTTCATACTTATTGGGGCTGAAAGATATACTTCATGAGTTTTGTAATAGGTCTTAAATTTATGGCAGACTCTAGTTAGAATGAGCTCACCTGTCCTAACTTTGGACTGAAGTCATCTTCGGGCATGAGTCCAGCAAGGGAGCTGATGTCATATCCAAATTGAATACCCCTGCAAGGCATCATCATGGGGTATGGTAAACCCAGCTGTGAGGCTGGCAGGAATAATCAATCCAATGTTGTCACTGTCTTCCCAGAGAAAGCCACGTGCAACTAAGACCTTGCCTTGTAGGGCTCTTCCGTTACCACTACAGGTAGCCAGGTAAGAAAGGAGGGCAAGCACAGCAGGTTTGCGAAGATCGATGACACAGGTGGTACAGCTGAGCCTGCACAGTGGCTAGGGCCTGAGACTGGGGAAGGTCTCAGAGCCTGGGCTGGGGGCTGGAGGGTTTGCATTTCTCACTGGTGCCAAAACAGGGACTGTGTATGAGCTTCCTTATCAACATGCTCAGATGATACAACAGAAGGAGATGGTGGGATCTGAAAGTGATCAGAGCTCAGATATCTAAAGCAAAATCAGAAGTTTTCTTTCATTAACAACTGCTTATAGACTAATAAAATTTGACAATATCTGGAGATCAAAACTGGTAGACAATAAGAAGGGACATGAGAATTTACACACACAAAAATTAAACTTAACTTCCTTGAAGTTACTTTCAGTTTAAAGACTAAGAGGACTGAAGGGAATCAGACAGGATTAGAAATAATAAATAATTTAACCTTTGCAGGAACTGGGCATTAGCTTTAAAACATATTTTTTAACTTTAAAAATAACCAACAATTTTTTTCTCCATTGTTTTAAACTTAGATTCTGTCCACCTCTGTTTTTCATTCAAATAGTTGCAAAAACTACATTTGGTACCATTTCCACCTACCAGATGCAGGAAATTCTGGAAATCTTTTTACAAAATGTGTACTGTAAACACTTCCTACTGAACAATACAGGCTTATGCAAGTCACATAAACTAAAATTTAAAACAAAATAGAACAATGCAAAGCAAAAGCCTTGTTTGCCATTTAACCCATCAATTACTTGGTGAAATTTTAAAAAGTACAATAAATTTTTATTGTGATAATTGGGGGTATAAGAAAGAACTTACCTTGAATATGTGTAATAAACTTTGCAATTACTTTGAATTGACTGTCACTATGTTTGAAAGTTCATTTGTTGTTGGAAAGTTACTTTTTACTCAAACAGCTCACTACATGAAACAAATAAAGTAAAAACATTTTTACAAATAAACACCTACCAAAAGTGTTCAGAAGTGAATTTCTTGTCCACTAAAATAATGTAACATTTTCATATTTTGCTGTACACATTCATATCAATATGTGCTGGTGTGTGCATGTACTTAATTATGCCAACAACTCACTTGTTAGACCTAAATAGCTTCAGAGTCATTTCCTTGTGCCAAAATAGTTAGACCCACTGACAAGAGACATAAGATTAATTGAATCCTTTGATTTGAGTACATAAATATTTTGTATTTATTTTAAAATCTAAAATACAATGGATGTAAAATACACTCTGCATTGCTTCAAAAGTTAGTTTGAATCTGACTCAATATGGAAAAAGATTTTATTCTCCTCTATGCTGGAGCTTCAAGAAGAAGAAATTTATTGACTAATTCTGAAATATTACTGTACCATTATAATGATTTTATTCCTCGTTGTTATACCCAACATACTTTTACTAGTAAATTTTTTTTCAGATTTTTAATAAAGTGGAATTTTTATAACTTGATTGTCCAAGAAAGTTGAAAATATTCCAAGTGTAATAGATTTTATTTTAAAATATTTCTGAGGTTATAAACACTAATTTTTAATTATAAATAAATAAATGTCATATATCTCTAGGTGCCCAGCCAGGGATGGGAGATAACGTATGTCACATATAGCATTTAATACTATAGCAACATAGTTTAAAAATGTGATATTGATGATCTTATAGAATATGGTATAATTAATTGTATTGAAATTACTGAGTGTGAACTCAGAAATGTAGCTTCACACTCTGTTACAGTAGTGGAAAGACTGACAGATTGGTACATCACAACTAAAATCACTAACATAAGACAGTTACCCACGACACAGTCCTTTTCCTACTCTCTTTTACTCTCTGACTCTCCCTAATAAATCTTCCTCTGCCTCACACTTTCCTATCCTGAGATTCTTGCTCCATGATGAGGGTCAAGAACACAGTCAGGAAGGCAAGTTGAGGCCTCATCTCTTCTTCGTTGGGGACCTCTTTGGATCCTGCTTGGTAAAACGAATACCAGCACTTTTAGTTTGAAAAATACAAACACTTTTTCTCACTTGCATATACTGAACACACATAAAAGCTACCAGTTTTAATGAATAATACATAAAGCGGAATGTTTAAGCACCCAACCTTGGGAGCAAGACAGGAAGGCACAGAAGTGGAGTAGGCTCTAAATTAGAAAAATAAAACTCAGAAAACCTGTGGAAGAGGGGCAAAGAAAAAGAGATGTTTTAAAGACCTCAGGAAACTTTTGATAGATGTGAAGAATGAAGTGTAACGAAATTAAATAAAAGCGAAGTTTCAGATAAAGTTGACTGTTACAGTTCAGTGACAGAAGTGACAGCAAGCAGCACGGCAGAGCAGTTAAGAGATGATGACGACGGAGGCAGAATGGCGGTGAAGGTGTCACAAGGCAGCGAATTCTTCGGTGCACCGTTACAGCAGTTCGTTTCCACGGGCTGGAAGGAGCTAGCTGAAGCCCGTACTTCCTAAAGAAAGAGGTCTATTGAGGATAGTTTGAAGTCTCAGAAGATGAAGTGCATGCTGCTGGCTCTGATAAAGACACCTGGCTGTGTCACATCGTGGCAAATGTCATCATGACAGGACTATCTGTGAGAGGGAGAGGTGACATGCAGGCCAGGAAGTAAGGGTAGGGGTCAAACATTTCCTTTTCACAACTGCCTCATGAGAAGTAGCTCAGGGTCCCACGAGAAATAACTAAAGGTCCCGTGAGAACTACCTCAGTCCTCTCCAAGGGGCACAGCCCTGTGGCCCGGTGACACCCCAGAAGGTGCTGACTCTTAAATTTCCCAGAACTTCACAACATGACCATGCTGAGAACCAGACTTCTAACATGAAGCTTTTGGCAATATGGTCAAACAATAGCAATTTCCATCCTCATGGATACTGAAATGGCTTCCTAGGATGACGGGATTTGAAGTACATGAGAGCATGAGATGATTGTCAGCTAGACGAAAGTCCATGTGACTGTGTGTGACCCAGCATGACATTGTTCCTGGAAATATAGAATAATGAAAAATGGGGACATGGAGGTACAAAAATATTGGTCAGCATTAAAGAGCTGGAGAACTGCCAAACCACTCAACAGGGCAGCTTAGAGTAAGGCTTCAGGTAAGAAAAAGATTGGAGAGAAAGTACTACGGAGACTCTATTCTCCATCAGATGTATCGTTTAACACTTAGTTTTTTGTGTATATGTGTGAACTATTGAACGCAGTTCTATTTCTGTAACTGTACTTTAGGTTCATAGGGGATAAAGAACACGGTATATTCATCTATAAAACGCGATGCACAGAATGTCACAAACTTGAGCATTTCATAATTATGTCAGTGAAAAAATAAATGTTGCTCTTAGTGATCCCTTCCCTGTGAGACTGGAGATGACTAAAAACGTCAGAATATTTTCATATTTTTCTTCCTACAAAATTTTAAAGGTGCTTTTGAGATGTAATGTCAGTACACTCAGGAACACAAATCTCAGATGTGAAGCTTGATGGATTTGGGTAAATGTAAATACCCTTGCCACCAAGGAGGTATTAAAGTGGCTCATGCCAGCACTGGCTCAGCACATCTCCTCTGGGCTTCGCCTCAGCCGTGCCAAATCGGGAATATAAGGTTGACCATGGTGAATGTTTACAGCGTGCAAGTTGGCAGTGGTACAAAGGAGGACTTCACCTGCCATGCCCCGCCCAGAGAGCAATTGTAAAGCATTTACCCTAATGCCGTTTCTTATCACCAGAGCCGAGTTTCATATTGCCATCATCATTGTCTGCATTTTATGCTTCTTTCAAGTGATTTGCTTGACAGCTACTCTTTGGGTTTCTCTCATGTTGACTAATTTTTTGACTGGTCATAAACTTTATGTGAATGGGAACGTACAGTATGCAGTTTTTATTTCAGGCTCAAAACTTAGTGTAATAATTTATTTTAACTTGTGTTGCTGTATCATTATTATGTCCCTCCTTTATAAATGTTTAATGCTCCATGGCATGAATATACTAAAACTTTTGATGAGAATTTCAGTTGTTTTCTGCTTGAGACTATTTTTGATAAAACATCTATAAATATTTCTGTATGCATTCTATGTGTTTGTATGTGCCTGTGGATACTATGCATTTATTTCACTGTGTACATACCTAAGAATCAAATTGTTGGATAAAAAATTAGATATGTTATACTACACCAAAAATTGCTCAACAAAAGCAATATATTAATTTATATTTATGCAAATGTAAACATTTTGTATTTCTAGCCTCAAAATGTAGCTGTTTATATAATTCAGTTACTTAACATAAAAAATAAATTTTAAACTATTACATGTAAGGCTATTTTGTTCTTAAATTTTATGTCACTAATTCAATTTTGCAGAACCAGAATATTGTATAAAGCAATAGTGTTTTTAATAAAATTACTGAGTCACATCACTCTAGATATTATGAAAACACATTCTGTGCTGTGATAACTTTTTTCTCAGAAGACACAGCAAAGGCATCATGCTTGTCATTTCTACCAGATGCCGGTAAATAATTCTTATTTATCTTTATTGATAGAAAAAAATAATGAGCAATGGTTTTACTTATGTATTTTTAGTATGAAGTTTTCTTTGGATTTATTTTAGTTAGAATGTTTGTGGTGCAAGGGATGGGAGCCAGGGCCCTGTGCATGTTAAGGAAGCGCCATAGTGCTGGGTTACTTCCCTAGATAGATTTATTTTTTAACTGAAGTAAAAAACTAAAAACTGTACATATTAGTGGCATAATGTGTGATATTTAAATTCAGGTATGTACCTTGTCATGTTTAACTAAAGTTAAACATGTCTTTCTCTTAAAATATTTATTATAGATTTAAGGTGAAAACTTTCAAAACCTTTTCTTCTAACTTTCTGAAATATCAGGAAACCAGTGTTATCGACAGCCACCCATGTGCAGTTAGCATCGCCTTCTACAGGAAATTTACGGCCCGCTGAGCTACTTTCCCACCCTCCCCTCCCCTCCTCTGCCCTCCCCTCCCCCGTCTCCCTAGTCTCCAGCAACTCTACCTGTGTGAGAACAACTTATCCATGAAACGAGGCCATGTGGTGCTTGGTTTTCCATAACTGGCTCACTTCACGTAACAAAATGATCACCAGTTCCACCCAGTGTTGTCAGCACTGATAGAGTGTATTGTTTTTCTTATATGTAAGTGCTATTCTATGATATATAGATACTACATTTTCTCCATCCATTTATCACATGATAGACACTTTCCTATTAAATATATATTTTCTAAGAAAACAATAAAAAATCAAAGTTCAATTTAAATATATTCACATAGTTTATAGATAAATATAGGTAGGGAAGAGTAAAACTATGCACAGCATGAAGATAACTATAAAAATGAAGCTGGGCACAAGGGCACATGCCTGTAATACCACCACTCAGGAGGCTGAGGCAGGAATATTATCATGAATTTGAGCCAGCCTGGGTTACACAGTAAGACCCAGTCTCAAAATAGATAAATGTAGGAGTAGGCAGAGAGTTCATGAACAAAAATGAAACTGCAAGGGAAGCACTTCAAAGAATCAATAACTGGGACCTCATCCTACTGAAAAGTTTTTGCACATCTAAAGAAATCACCAGCAAAGTAAAAAGAAAACCCACAAATTGGGAAAAAATCCTAGCTGGCTATCCCTCAGACAAAGGTCTTCTATCTAGAACATACAAAGAATTAAAAAAACATGTACCTGTCCAAATTCAAAGACCCAATCCAGAAATGGGCAACTGAGATGAATACACACTTCTCAGATAAGAAATACAAATGGCAAATAAATATATGAGAAAATGTTCCACATCTTTAGTCATTCGAGAAATGCAAATAAAAACAACATTGAGATTTCATCTCACCCCAGTAAGACTGGCCAGTATGAAAAAATCATCCAATAACAAATGCTGGCCAGGCTGTGGAGAAATAAGGCCTCTACTTCACTGCTGGTGGGATTGCAGACTGGTGCGACCACTGTGGAGAGCAGTTCGGAGATTTCTCAGCAAACTAGGTCTAGAGGTTCCATTCAAACCAGCTATTCCTCTTCTGGGTATTTTCCCAGAAGATCTGAAAACATCATATCACTCTGATATATGTGCCCCCATGTTTATAACAGCGCAATTTGTAATAGCTAAATTGTGGAAGCAAGCCAAATGTCCATCCACAGAAGACTGGATTAAAAACTGTGGCATTTTTATATAATGGAATATTACTCAGCTATAAAGAGGGACAGATTTGGGGCCTTTGTAGGCAAATGGTCACAATTAGACACCATACTCATAAGTGAAATAAATCAGAGGTACGCGTGCAAGCACCGTATTGTGTTACTGGTGTAATAATCTGAGAGTGGGAATACAAACTAAGAGACATGAAGGAAATCTGTTCAAAAGTAAAGAACAGATGGGATGAGGGAAAGGAGAAAAGGAAGAAAGAGGCAAATATGTATGTATGTATGTATGTATGTATGTACATATGTGCAGGATGGCTAACATGGTTCCACTATTGTCTTATGTCACTTTATGGTAAGGAATAGTTGATGACTGGTTGTTTGATCAATCTTGTATGTCTGTATGTGTTATCCTGAGCATACACTTTGAAGATATCAATATGCAATGCAACAACTATTGTTGGTTTCCTGTTGCTTTGTCTATAATTCAATTCTGATTATACTGTTATTGTGCTACTTTGTGTCTCTTTGTTAATGCTTTCTGCTTTTTTTTGTTAGTTTTTGTTTTGTTTTGTGTGTGGTTTTTGTTGTTGTTGTTGATGTAGTTCTTTTTCTTTCACACTTTAAAAAGAAAAATTATAGAAAATAAACGAAAAAAGAAGGGATAATTATCTATGTATGTATGTAAGTATGTATGTATATGCAGCATATCTAACATAGTTGTACTACGGACTTAGGTCACTTTATTGTAAGGAATAGTTGATGATTATTTGTTTAATCAATTTTGCATGTCTATATCTGTTTTCCTGAGTATACACTTTGAGGTTATCAGTATGTAATGCAACAACCATTGTTGATTCCCTGTCACCTTGTCTGTAACTCAGTTATGATTGTACTATTCTTATGCTACTTTGTGTCTGTTTGTTAATATGTTTTTGTTTCTTTTAAAATAAAAGTGAAAAAAAAAAAGAAACAAATAAATAAATAGACCTGGAATAGATCATGTTAGGTGAAATAAAATAGACACAAAAAGACAAATATCGAAAGTTTTCTATCATATGTGGAAGGTAAAAGATGATGTGAATGTAGAACCATGATTACTATTGATTGGGACAAAAGTAGATAAAGGTCACTTTTGATCATTGCGTATTTTACGTCTGTTCAAATACCACACTAAACCTTATTAACACATGTTGTTATTAGTGCATTATAAAATAAAACAAAATTTATCTCTAGTAGATATCAAAACAAATTAAAAATATTGTGATTTAATAATAAACTTTAAAATGTAGAACAAAATTATAAGTGCATATATTCTTTGACCAAAGAGTACAACTTCTACAAAGTTACAGATACGGTTAAAAATTATATATATATATATATATATATATATATATATATATAGGTTATATATATGTGTGTGTATGTATGTATGTATGTATATGTGTGTGTGTGTGTGTGTGTGTATATATATATATATATAATATATATATATATTAGCACTGTTGGCATGACAGAGGGGAGTGACAGAAACATGGCGAAGGAATTGTCCATGACACGCAGGGCAGGGAGAAGGCAGCAGGCATGACAGAGGGGAGTGACAGAAACATGGCGAAGGAATTGTCCATGACACGCAGGGCAGGGAGAAGGCAGCAAGCAGCAGCAGCAGCCTCGCTTTTCCTTTATCCCTTCCAGGCTGCCTAGCTTTTGGGTAGTGCATGGGATGGACCTTCCTAATACCTACACCTATGAGGAACCAGTCAGTGGACTAATTTAGTAACAATATACCTTTAATCTAAGCATCAAACACCCTAGATTCTGCTACCTCTGAAAAGTCCCATCTATGGCTGCATGAGGGTTCGGGTAGCTATCTAGATACAAGCCATAACAATTCTAACTGTGTTGAATATGAAATAATACAGATCTCTGTGCATAAGAAGACTCTTCATTGTTTACTATGCTAGGAGAGAATGTCTATATATTCTGGTTTATGTGTGTTTCTGGAAATATATACATATTAAAACAGTAATTTCAGGATACTTTATTAAAAGGTAGAGGGTATGAAGTACAGTAAATTTGAATTCTGTTTGTACTTTTGTCATATTTTTCCAAAGGTTTTGTGTAGGATTTTTATGCTTATCAGAGGTTATTTGTATGATGTCATTACAAAACAGGTTTTTATATTTTCTTTAGTTTTTTGTTTTAAAAAGCAAGACTACTCATTCATGGATGGAAACTCATATTACTTTCATAGTTTGGCTATTGTCATACCGAGATGAACATAGGGGAACAGATGTCTCTTTAACTTATCAACTCCAATTCTTATGCTGTAGACAGAGTGGGATTTCTACATTATATGGCAATCTATTTTCTGCTTTTCAAGGAACCTCCGTTTTACTTCCTGTAATTGCTGAATAAATTTTGCTTTATGACAACGTACAAGTTCTCTCTTCTCTACATCTTTGCCAACACTTGTTACCATTTGTCTTTTCAATAACAGCCATTATAACGTGTGTCATGTGACATGTCAGTATAGCTTTGACTTGTGCTTCTCTGAAATTGATGACAGTGAACCTTTTTTTTATACACCTGTTGGCCATTTATATCTCTTTGAGAAATATCTACTCAGATCCTTTGCACATTTTAAAAATTAGCTTATTTTCTTGCTATTGAATATTACAGTACTATATGTTTCGATAGTTGTCCATTGTCACATAAGTGCTTTGCAAATATTTTCTCCCAATTTGTGCCTTGTCTCTTCACATTCTTATTTCTTTGGTTGTGTGGATCTTTTAATTGGATGCCAACTCGTTTGTCTGTTTTTGCTTTTATTGTTTGTGTTATTGTTTGTGTTACTGAAATCCTATCCAAGAAGTTATTTTCCAGGCCAAAATCATGAAGATTTTGTCTTTTTTATAGATGGTTTACAATGTTAATTCTGACATTTAAGTCTTTAATGTAGTTTTTCAGCTGCTTTTTGTGTATAATGTGAGATAAAGATCCATTCTTCTGATCTGGATAACCAGTTGTCTCAACACTGTTTATTTTAAAAGATTGTTCTTTCTCACATTGTGTGATCTTTGCAACTTTGTTAAAAGTCAATATATAGAAATAGGTGTATATATATATGGGCTTTCTACTTTTTCCATTTAGCATAAGATCTAAAAATCTCATATATTCTAAAAAAAATTTAAAACCTGTAGTGTTATTAAGAATATCTTCTTCACCATATTATCACTATAGCTTAATCTCAGAAACAATGTCATACTTTCAAGTAAATTAGAAATGCAAATTCTTTCCATGTCTGGATATGTGCATGTACTCTGTTTCTGTCCATCTCTCTTACACACACTATGTGTGTGGATGTGCAAATGTACATAAAATTCATCATAATGCAAATTAAATTAAATTGTAAGTTCTTTCCTAATTTACACATACTTTTTGCTGCCTACCTTTGTAGATCTATAGGTATCTTTATTTTTCTTAGTAGCCTAAATTAATACATCAATTTATATCAAATAGCTTACAGGATCTAACCAAATATTTTATTTAATGTGGAACATTTGTTACAATGCATATTTTTCCAGTCTCAAGTTTCTAACACTAACTTATAATCACTCATTTTTTCAAACTTTAATTATCAAAATTCCCTATTCCCTTATTCACCATTGTTATTACAATTTGTGTTGTCTTAAGTACACACTGAACTCAACCCTAAAATTGGTATTCAAAACTCATAAAAATCAACCTAAGTTTTTTAAGCTGTGTTATCTTTTAGGCAGAGAAAAATACATTCAAATTAAAATATTTTTGAAAATATTCCTCTGGACATCAGTTTCTTTTTTTTAATCAATTTGTTTTTATAATGCAACTGTTAGAGATGTAAATGTAAGTGAACCTTACAGATTGCAATCCACATAAAATAACCATATACTAGGACCTTAATGGAAAGTGAGAATATATAAATTTTGGAGTGAGGTTACTTTTCATGATTCAGTTTTATGGTTTCAAATGTAAAGCCACAATTGGAGAGCAGAGTTATACCACATAGCAAGCACCATTTCCGTGGTACCTGTGTATTGTAAGGCACTCATCTGGAGAGTCTTAAATCTGTCGTTCTGACAGAGTACATCACATTTCAGGTTACCTTATGACCTGTGTTAACTGTGGACCCAGAAACTTAGATGGAATTAGTTTGTCTTTCATTTAATAGAGGCACTTACTATACCACACACTTATCAGTTTATTCCTTCATTTTGTAGCAATAACTACTGCTTTACATTATTGTTATCTTGAGAGTACAGGCTGAAAGAAGAATAAATTTTGATTAGAAAACACAATCTGTGAATAGGATAAATTTTGATTAGAAAACACAATCTGTGAATATGAAATTGATGCGCAGGTGTGCTACTGGTATCGCACCCACAGTGGTTTGGCTCCTCTGCTTTCACACATGCCTATCTTCCAACAGCTTCACTGGCATCTCTTTATCCGTGGGCTTCTGTCTTGGTTACTTTTTCCTTGTTGCTGAGACAAAATACCCAACACCTAAAATGAAGAAAGGAAAAGTTTATTTAGCTTACAGTTTGTGGAGGTTTCAGTCCATACTTGGCTGGTTCAGAGGCAGAGTTGCACATGGCAGAGGGCAAACTTCATGGCAGCAAAGCACAGCAAAAACAACCAGCAAAAAGGAGGAATGGCTGCAAGCAGCCCCTTTCCTTCCCTTACATCGTCATCATAAACCGGCTACCCCCACCCAGGGGTTGTGAACCTCTCACACAGTCTCCATGCCCTCCTCTTTAACAGGCTCAAGATGTGTACAGAGTAAGCAGCTTGGCTTTCTGCTGACTCACTCAGCTAAACCTCTAGACTTCCCAAGTTGACACAATGTATCAACTATAACATTCCACCCCTTGTCAACTTGGCAACCAGACACATTTCCTTAAACCAGTTTCCAGATACAAAGACATGCTTATATTAGAATCACAACATTTTGCCCCTGTACAAATGAAAATTAAACACTTCCAACATTTAAAGGCAAAAAGTAAACATTATCATTCCAAAAGGTACAAACAGGGATACACAGCATTTGGACCGAAGCAAGTCCAAAATCCAGCAGGGCTAACATTGTGTCCTGTAATTCCACATCCAGCATCTGAAGCAACATGTTGTACATTATGAGCTCCAAAGGGTTTGCATGAGTCCACCCCTATGACACTTCTGGTGGTTACAGCTCCCACGGCTTCTCTCTTAGGCCTGCTTTGCTCCCTCCTTGCAGCTTCCTTCAGATGATCCATGGTCCTGGCTTTCCTGAACTTCTGAGGTCTCCTGTGCACCTTTTGCTTCACACTCACGGCCTCACATATTGCCCTCTCAGGGGCACACTCCCTGGCCTCCCAGGCCTTCTGAAATCTGGGTGGAAGCCTCTTTAACCTCAGAACTCTTGGATTTTCCTTGCACTTAAAGCCAGGGCCACGTGGATGATGCCAAGGTCTGCTGCCACCTGGAGCAGTAGCCAAACTTTCCTCTCTCTTGGCCATAGGGGTCGAGTGCATGGATCGCTGGGCACACTCAGTCCAATGCTGAGGAACAAAATCTCTATGCTGCCTCCATTCTGGAACCTGGTGCGGCCACTGCCACCATTCTGGAACATGGCATTCTTTGGCTTCCTTCTCAAGGCAAGATTTTCCACTTTTGCAGTTTTGAGACTGCAAAGGTTGGAGACTTGCTTCTTGTGATGCTCTCAGGCCATCCTTTCCATTCTTTGGTTCCTTCTCTGCAATAGAGATCTTCTCAGGCTGATCTTTACAGTCCAGAGCTTTACTGGAACTTCCTTTCTGGCCAAACTCACAACATTTTAAATCATCCTGCTGGGCTCTTTGCTCTTGATTTTCAGTATAAATCTGGCTAAAAGCCCCCAACAATAACCATGCCACTTCCCCAACATTTAACTGACTTGAAATTTCTTTTGCCAGATTAATCAGTTTGCTGCTGCCCTTAATCTCAGTCTTAGGCAAAGTCTCTGGACATGAGCAAAATACAGACAAACTTTCTGCCAAACCATAACATACATACATCATGTGGAGTCCAACAGCCAGTGCAGTCCTATTTCCCAACAGAAACCTCCTGAACCTGGTCTTTAAAGGCAGGATTTCTATCAGCCTTCTGGTCTTCCAAGCTCTGACCAGGCATCTCCAAACATTTCCAAAGTCTTCCCACAAGCAATTTCCAAAGGTTCTTGAACCACATGGTCAGGTATAGTCACAGCAACAACCCCACTTCTCTGGTACCAAATAAGACAACTTCTCACCACCTGTTATGTCTTTGAGCAGTCAGTTGAATGCCAGGAAAACAGTATCTCTCTTGAGTAGTCCCGAAGCAATCTCCTGCAAGTGGGACAGCACCACAGTGCATGCTCTGCAGGGTCCATCCCAAAGCTCCACACAAGGATTAAGGGCCAATTCCCCCATTATTTGTTTCCCCTTCTCTCCACTCTTTCATCTGTGTCTGATCTCTGTCACCTGGTAACGTGATATCACCTCACAGAGAAGCCACTTGTTCTACAATTCTTACATCAGTATGTGCTTCTGGGAAACATAGCAATACCACAATAAAGGTATCAGGGAATCAAATAATCATAATAAAGTGTGCTATGGGCCATTTGTGTAACAAATGTCATGAGAATCAAGAAAGAGAGTTGTATTCAATTGATCATTTACAATACATATCTGGGCACTCTTTCCTAGATCTCTAATCAGTGAAAATATTTTTAAAATCCCACTAAGAAACTGTTCTACAGATTTCTAAATGTGTAGAATATTAACAAGAGACAAATCACCCTTCCTAGGCAAAGATCCAATCAAGAAATTGGCAGCTGAAATGAATAAACATTTCTCAAAAGAAGTGAAAATGGCCAATAAATACATGAAAAAATGTTCAGCATCCCTGGTCTATAGAGAAATGAAAATTAAAAAACACTGAGATTCCATCTCACTCCAGAAAAAACCGGCCAACATCCATAAGTCAAATAACAAATGCTGGAGAAGATGAAGAGAACAAGGGACTTTTCCCAAGTTCTTGGTGGGAATAGAAACCAATGTAAGCACTATGGAAATCAGTGTGGAGACTCCTCCAAAAATTAACTTTAGAAACACAACTGATCTAACTTCCTCTTTTAGGTATCTACCCAATACAGCTCATGACAACATATCACCATGATGCATGCACATCCCTGTGTACAGCAGCCCAACTCAGAATAGCAAAGCTTAGAAGAGGACTGTGTGTCCATCATCAGATGAGTGGGTGAAGAGAATGTGTGCTTTACACACAGTGAGTATTACTCCGCCATACAGAGATAAATGTGGATGATTTGTAGGAAAATAGACAAACCTTGAGACCATAACGTTAAGTGAAAAAAATCAGACATATGAGCTTACATATCAGAAAGAGGAAAAATCCAAACTATAAATTATTTAAAGAGCAAAATAAAAGATGGATAACAGGAAATGGGAAGACAGAGCTTTTGCGAGTTGGAAAGGGACCAGTGGACAAGGGGGAGGCAGCGAAACAGGGCTGAAAGGTGAGGAAGACGTTTCCCCACTTTACTGAACAAAGCTGTGAGCAGCACATGAAGCTATGCACTGGAAAGCGTTTTGGAAAGGAGAAGTCCTGTGTGATGTGACTGCCTTACTGTGCCTTCTACCATCACAACTGCAAAGTGTGTGACACTTGCTTAAATGCATTACTAACTATGGCAGAATGAGAAAACAATGTAAGGCAATTTAAGGCACATCACTGGGTTGGCTTTTTGGTTTCACTTGGGGCTTTCATCCTGCCTGCCTTTTCTTGCTAACTTTGGAGCTGGATAGAAATTGGTTCTGGGGGGCAATGAACTTGGCCATCTTTATGTACAAGGAAAGGAGAACATATTTCACTTTATTTTCCAGTGGTGAAGAAATTGTTTTGTAAATTAGATGTCAGCTTTTGATAATTTGTATCCTTCAAAAGAAAAAAAAGCACAACAGTTCAGCTTAGTTATATACTGTAATAATGATAACCTACCTCATGGATCATGTGCTCCGTTTTTCCAGAATGCCCAGCAGGAAAGAAAATATTTCAATTGAGTTTCTAGCAATGCAAGGGCTCCTATAACAGAGCATTTAAGCTCCTGTCTAAAGCAGCAATGCAAAGTTAGGACAGGATATTAACTATGCCTGGTTAGAAATGCCAGAATGTGATCTCTCCTGCGGTAAGTTCCTGATGCTTAGGTCATCAACCCCAGAAGCGAGTCACTGAATTCGCACTCAGTAGTGACTCATTGTTCCGGCACACCGCTCCTCAGAATGTAAGCTGGGGAAAGAAAATGAGCTGTGAGCTGTTAGCTGTGTTTTACCCTCCTCGCTTTGTTGTGAATGCTTACTTTTTAAAAAGTTACTACTCATCTCTACATTCCTATATCAATAAGCATCTTATAAACATGTTTTTTTCTGCAATATGTATGGAATTACTGTGAAATATCTGAAAGAAAATCCAAACTCATGCTCTCCTCTTTGATTCATCTTCAAAAATCTCACTGAAGAGTAATTAGCTGGCGATATCTCATGTCTGCAGATCCAGGCATACTTGTTAGAAGTCACCACAGGATAAAGAGATGACTTCCTCCATTGTACCAACCTTGTGTTTTCTGTTTCCCAGTGTAGTTTCAGTTGAACAACACAAATAGAAGATAAAGGAACTGAAAGAATTTCCTTAAGTTATCTTACTTAGGAACTCATGGAAAAATTTTAAATCCTTGATTGTCAAAAGCATAGTGACCATAACAAAAAGAAGCACAAGTGCTCCCTGTTGTGAAAATCTGCTGTGTGCACTAAAGTGGTTGAAATTTAAATAAATCTTTGAAGCTTTACACAAGGAAAATTAGCAAAGACAACTGTCAGTGAGCGGAGAGTGCATTTTACATACTGGGAAATATATACATGTAAATGTCAGGTCTTACTAAGACTAGGTTTAGCTTGAATTACTATGTTTCTGAGAAAATTACTGAAACACCTTGATTCTGATAAAGCATGGACAAGCTTATTACTAAATTAAAAGTGTTTGCTTCATGTTAAGTGAGTGGAATAGATGGGCAAATGGGCCGAAGATAAGATAATGTTGTTCTATTACCAATGAAGTGGAATCAACTGCAATAGGTTGGGCATTGTTTCTGGCATGGCCCTCTCAGCAGATCCTTAGTTGAACAGTCACCTTGATGCAGAAAGAAAGACCTTTTTCTGGGAATGAAATCCTGGAAATTCAAAGGCAGACTTGAAACTGAAGGAATATTTGCTTCCCTTTAGTTCTCAGTGCCCCCAAATACAGAGGGTTCCATGAGAACCATACTCATCCTTTCTCTCAACCAAACTTCTGCTTTTCAAAACTCCTTCTGTTCCATCCACCTGAAGGCTTAATCTAAGCAACATTGGGTGAGGTTTTGCTCTCATGCCAGCTCAATCAAGGCAAAAAGGAGAGAGAGGGAGAAAGGGAGGGAGAGGAGGAAGGAGAGGGAAGAGGAAAGGGAGAGGGAGCGGAGAGAGAAACAAAGGTAATGCAAAACATGTCGGGAAATATAAAATTTTGGAGTTTAATCTTTGCAGCTGTGCTCCTCCCAAATGAAATCATATTGGACGAAGTTAGCAATGTTATTGTAATATTATGAAAACATAAATGGAGAAAGATAAATAATGCCCCAAGAGGTTATTGAATCAATGGTCTTTGCAAGTTTTGTACAATTTACGTAGTGGCCCCAATGTTAGTATTTCATAGGGTCAAATTGAAGTAAACAAAGTATTTTTGAATAACGTCTGTGATTATTTCATCAGTGATTAGGTAATCATGTGGCAGCTTTGTATGTTAAGTAATATTGGATGGCTATACCGAGAAAATGTGCATTAGGCTCTCCCTTAAGGGTTTAATATTAATTTATTTAAAAACTTTATACTTTGCCAATTTTTAAAATGCTAAATGCTTTCAGACTTCTGATTCTGGGAAGATTGAGTATATATACTTTTCTCACTTCTACTTTGTACAACTAAAAAACATGGACACTACACATAAAACAAGCAAAACTATGA
Source organism: Dinomys branickii (assembly GCA_004027595.1). Classification (NCBI taxonomy): domain Eukaryota; kingdom Metazoa; phylum Chordata; class Mammalia; order Rodentia; family Dinomyidae; genus Dinomys; species Dinomys branickii. Next base: position 119,369 of record PVLD010000733.1, on the reverse strand, counting down.
AAGGAGAAAGGAAGTGAGCAGATCGGCCAGGACTGCAGCTCTGAGGCCTGAGGCTGAAATGAGTCTCTCTGCTTAACTTTTGTCTCATAGTTTCATCTGAATAAGGCAGCGGCTCAGCAGGGCCACAGGTACAGACAGAAAATGAGAGAAGTGGAGGGAATGGAAAAGAGACAGTTGGAGAGAAGGAAGGAAGGAAGGAAGGAAGGAAGGAAGGAAGGAAGGAAAAAACTTCATAAATTTATTAAATTATGGTTTTGGATTGAAGCAAATATTATAACATTATTTGACACAGCCCCGAATATGTGTGGAGGAAATAAATGTGTGAGGCAATTCTAAAAGAAATGGGAGGGAAAGAGAATATCAAGGTGAGTATTCTTTGCACACATCACTCGAACTGTGAAATGGCAAAGCCAGTAGACAACACATGTGTGTACTATATGTTATTGTAAAAAGAGAAAACACGTAAATGAAGCTACATGGAATTGTTCAATAAACAAATAGAAAAATCAAAGTACAATTCCAAACTATGTTTTAAAGAAACAAGTAAAATGAAAACAAAGGGTTAAAAAAAAGTATAAATTAGCTCTAACGTAGAATTATGTTAAAGGTAAATTAACTGAGTACATGAACTGAAAGAAAATTAGCTGTTAGTTAAAAATCATCATGTACATGCTATTTAAAAGAAACCTCACCTAAAATGTGCAATACAGGCTAAAAAAGGGAAAAGATGAATTTGCTAAATTTTAATCAAACATTTTTAGTTGGGGCCAGGGATGCAGCTCAGTAGTACAGTTCCTACTTGGAAAATGCAAGGCCCTGTGTTTAATTCCTGGTACCAGAAAAGAAAAGAAAACAAGACCAAAACATAGTCCTTAAAAGTTTTTATTTAAAAACAGGAATGGCTACATTACTCCTGAGTATATAGACTTCATAGCACAGAAAATTACCACATACAAGGAGAACATTCTACAGTGAAAACTGGGAAGAGCAATATCCAATCAGCCTTATCTGAAGGTAATACCCTTCACTTAGAAGGTCCTAAAATCTCCACTACATGGCTTTTAGCTTTGATAACAAAATCCATAAAGACACAGGAAGAATTAATATACAAAAATCAGTAGCTTTTTATTCACCAGTAATGAACCTGCTGAGAAAGAAATCAAGAATACAATTCCATTAATATCTTCAAAAAAACAAATGAATCTTTTGGGAGTAAATGTACCAAGAAAATATGAGGTCTTTATAATGAAAATTATAGAAGAAAGAAATTGAAGATGGAAAGGATTTCCATTTTTGTGAATTGGTGAGGTTAATATTCTTAGCTTTGCTGTGCTACCAAAAGTTATTTATAGATTCCATGCAATTACCACCAGAATCCCAATGACTTTACTCAAAGAACTAGAAAAAACAATAATTTCTAAAATTCAAATGGAAGCACAAAGATCCAGCATAGCTAGATTGGGGGAAGGAACATGGCGGGAAAAATCACAGTACTCAGTTCGTTACAAAGTTACAGTAACTAAAGAGCGTGACACTTGCATAAATATACAATAGAAGATACAGAAATGAGCCTGCATAACTATAACCATCTCCTTCCTCACAAAGGGGCCAAATGTATACATTGTAGGAAAGATAGAGTCTTCAGCAAATGAGCAAAGTGCTTACTTGTATGTAGAAGAACGAAACTAGATACCAACATTTCATCCTCCTCAAAAAGTCAGCAGAGCATGGCGGCACATGCTTGTAATCCCAGCGCCTTTGGAGGCTGCAGCAGAAGGATCACAAGTGCAAGTCCAGCCTGGGCAACTTAGTGAGACCTTATCTCAGGATAAACACGTGAGGAAAACACAGAGGAGGGAGAGGGATATAGCTCTGTGTGGAGCTCAGCTCAATCTCTAGACGTAGACACACACACACACACACACACACACACACACACATACACACGGCACACACACACACAGCAAACACACACAGCACATGTAGAAAAGAAAACTGCCAGTCAATAGATGAGTAAATAAATAAAATATGGTATGTACACACAGTAGATTATTATTCAGCTAAAAGAAGAATGACAGTTTGTCATTTGCAGAAAAATAGATGGAACTGAATGTCGCTGTGTTGAGTCAAATAAGCCAGATTAAAAGCTTTAATCTGAAAACTGCTTTAGGGTAAAATGATTTTATCATATATTACAACTAAATACAAGGTAAAATAATGAAAATTTCGAGTATTATCAGATCATAACTAAAATTCATTAAATTAATCTACCATAAATTAAATATTAAAGCATTATGAAACAAAATACTACTCACTAAACTTTAAATGCAAATTGGATAATTATATTTGAAGAAAAAGATTCACCAATTATACCAGAACAAAATTAATATATTTTTGAATAATTTGCTATGTAGAAACAACAAAAAGAGATACCGCCTAAAGAAATCAGAATATTTATTCTTTAATGATAATATTTTGCTTTAGAAAGATCAGGATAATGACTAAATGAAAGGTTATCACATGACATGGTATGAAAATTCCAAGTACCTGCCAGGCAAAAATACAATTCAATTTTTTTATTTTAAAGAGAATAAAAGTAACAACACTGAGCTATACCCCCAGCCCCAACAAACTAACAACATAGACAAAATCAAAAGAAAGCAAAAACAATAAAAAGGATACAAGAAAAAAAAAGGATACAAGGTTTCAAAAGAATGATAGGAATTAACAGTGGTTGTTGTGTTACATGTTGTTATCTTCAACGAAGTTGCTCAGGTTAAGGGATGTAAGAACGCAGATTGATCAAACCATTAAAGAGAATAAAAAATAATTTTAAAAAGAGTTAGAAAAGATGCAGAACTTCACCAGACAAGGTGGTAGGAATTCACTAATGGTTGTTATACTGCAAATTGTCTTCAAATCAGTTCTTCAGATTACCAGATATAAGCATGCAAAATTGCTCAAAAAATTTAAGCATTGGCTGTTCATTTCAGTAAACCATTAGACATCAGCAGTACAATTATTTTGGGTTTTATTTATTCTTTCAGGTTCTTAAACTAGGGAGACAATGCGATATATACACATGTGGGTCCAATTTATTTCACTTATGAATATGCTCTCTAATTGCATCCATTTATCTATATAAACCTCAAATTTATCTTTTTATAGCTGAGTAGTACTCCACTGTATAAAAACACAGCATCTTTTTTATCCCTTCCTCAGTTGATGGGCATTTGGATTGTTTCCAAGATTTATTTACCTATGACAAATTGTGCTGCTATAAACATAGGTGCACATGTATCGCTGTAGCATGATGATTTAATTCTCCTGGAAAAATATCCAGAAGGTTATTAGCTGGGCTGAGTGTAAACTCTAATCCTAGTTTTCTGAGCAATCTCCACACTGATTTCCACAGTGGTTTCACGAATGTACTCTTTCATTGGCACTGGAAAAGGGTTCCTTCTTCCCCACATTCTCTCCAGCATTAGTTACTGGTTGATTTCTTCATGACAGCCATTCTTTCTGGGGTGAGAGGGAATCTCAGTGTTGTTTTAATTTGCATTTCTCAAATGATCAATGATGTTTATTTTTTCATAATTTATTTGTGATTTGTATTTCTTCATCTGAGCAGCATGTATTCACATAGATGCTCAGTTTTGAACTGGGTCTTTTCATTCGAGGGCCCTCATTTTTTAATATTCTTTGTGTGTTCAGTATAGAAGTCCTTTGCCTGAGGGAGCATTGGGTAAAATTTTTTCCCAATTCATGGGTTGCTTTTTTTAATCTGTTGGTGATTTCTTTTGATGTGTAAAAACTTTTTAATACGATGATATCACGGCTGTCACTTCTTTGAAGTATTTCCAGTGCTGCTTGGTTTTTGTTCATGAACTCTCTGCCTACTCCTATGTCTTCAAGATTTGCACCTTTATTCTTTTCCAGTAGGTTTAGTGCTTCTGTCTTAATATTTAGATCTTTGATCCATTTTGACTTTAGTTTAGTGCATGGTGATAGACATGGGTCTAGTTTTGGTCTTCGGCATGTGGAGAGCCAGTTGTTCCAGCACCATTTATTGAAAAGACTATCTTTCTTCCAGTGAACATGCTTGGCACCTTTGTCAAAGATAGGGTGGCTGAGTGTGTTTGTAGTTGTGTCTGCGTCTTCTAATATGTTGCATTGTTCCTCAGCTCTGTTATTTTGCCAGTACCATGCTAACTTTTTCACAGCAGCTTTGTAGTATAATTTCTAGTTGGGAATTGTGATGCTGCCTGCCATTCCTATGTTGCCCAGTATTGCTTTTGCTATTTTAGGCCTCCACTGGTTCCAGATGAATTTTAGGAATGTTTTCTCTAGATTGGTGAAGTATACTAATGACATTTTAATTGGGACTGCATGGAATCTGTACAGCAATTTCGGGAGTATGGCAATTTTCAAAATGTTAGTTCTTCCTATCCATAAGCAAGGAACATCTTTCCATTTTCTAAAATCCTTTTCAATCTCATTTCAGAGCACTATAATTTTCAGTGTATATATCTTTTACTTCCTTTGTTAAATTGATTCCTAAGTATTTCAATTTTTAGATACTCTTATGAAAGGTATGATTTCCCTAATTTCTCTATCAGTGTGTTTGTTATTTGTGTACAGGAGTCGTATTAATTTTTGAGTGTTAGATTTTTATCCAGCTGTATTACTGAATTTGGTTATTAAATCCATAAGCCTTTTTGTGGACTTTTTGGGATCTTCTATGTATAGTATCATGTTATCTGCAAATAATGATAAATTTCACTTCTTCCTTTCCTATCCTTATTCTTTTATTTCTCTATCTTGTCTAATTGCCCTGGCTAATATTTCCAGAGCTGTATTAAACAGGAATGGGGTCAGTGGACATCCTTGTCTTGATCCAGACTTTAATGTGAAAGCTTTAAGTGTATGACCATTTAGATATTGGCTGTTGGTTTGTCATAGCTGGCTTTTATCAGAGTGAAGTAAAGACCATCTATTCCTATTTTCTGTAGGGTTTTTACTATGAATGTGTGCTGGACTTTGTCAAAAGCTTTTTCTGCATCTGTTGAGATGATCATGCAATTTTTGTCTTTGGTTCTATGAATGTAATGTATTACATTAATTGATTTGCATTTGTTGAACCATCCCTGAATTCCTTGGATGAATCCCACTTGGTTATGATGTATACATCGCACTCTGTTCGGTAGTAATTTTTGAGAATTTTTGGATCTATATTCATTGGGAGTTTGGCCTGTAGTTCTTTTGGTTAGGTCTTTCTCTGGTTTTGATATCAGTGTAGTACTTGCCTCCAAGAATGAGTTAAGGAAAAATCCCTTCCCTTTCAATTTCATTAAAGAATTTGAGAAGAATTGTCATTAAATCTCTAAATTTCTTATAGAATTGAGCTGTGAATCCATCCTGATCTGGGCTTTTTTTTGCTGATAAGTTTTTAATTAAATTTTGAATTCTGTTGGCTGAAATTGAGTTATTCAGGATTTTATATCTTCTTCATTCAGCTTTGGGAATTCATCTGTATCTAGGAATCTGTCCATTTCCTCTGTGTTTTCCATCATACAAGAGTAAAATTTTCAAAGTAGATATAGATTATCTTCTGAATTTCTATAGGATCTGTAGTGATTTCACCCTTTTCATACCTTTTTGCATGAATTTGAGTTCTTTTCCCCTTTTTTTGATAAGGTTGGCTATGGGTTTATCAATTTTATTTATTCTTTCAAAGAACAAATTCTGTGATTCATTAATTCTTTGTATTACTTTCTTAGTCTCCACTGTGTTAATTTCTGCTCTAATCTTTATAATTTCCTGTCTGCTCCTTTTGTTTTTTGATTTGAAACTGTTTATATTTATGGTTATGGATATATATATTGGCTTATCTTTGTCATGTTATTTTCCTGCTGCTGGTTCCTCCTTTTCCCCTGCATTTAATTTCTTGCTCTGCCTTGTTGTTTCTTTCTACTGTTCTTGAAACTGTGGTCATTTTTATCTCTGTCTAGAAAATGTTTTAGTACTCTTTATAGGGTTGGTTTGGTGGTCTTGAATTTCTTCAGGTGTTCTTTATTGTGGAAATATTTTATTTCTCTATTAATTTTGTGTGTGTGTGTGTGTGTGTGGTACCAGCGATTGAACTCAGGACCTTGTGCTTGCCAAGCAAGCACTTATTCCACTGAGCTATATCCCCAGCCCTGTCCATCAATTTTGAAGTATAATTTTGCAGAGTACATCAATCAGGATTGGAAGTTGTTTTCTTTTAGGACCTGAGATACTTCACTTTTCTTGACTTTATGGTTTGTGTTGAGAAATCTGCCATGATTCTGATGGGCTTTCCTTTATAAGTGATCTGTTCCTTTTCTTAAGAGCTTTTAATATTCTCTTCTTTGCTGATTTTCTGAGATCTTGATCATTATATATCTGGGTGTAGATTTATTTTGGTTATGGCCTATTGGGGGTCTTTTTATGTCATTTGTGTTGAGTCTTGTTGTTTCATTGACACCTATTAATCATATATTGTTTTCCTTTGCATCATCTTGCAGCTTTTTAATTGTTATTTCCTCATTCTTTGTTATTTTTAAGAGATCTTTCCTTGATCTTTTGATGATCATTAGCTGCAATGCTGTCTTCAAGATCTGAGAGTCTATCTTCACTTTCATCCAAGTCTATCTTTCATTTCATTCATTTTGCCAGCTTTCTATGGAATTTTTAACTTCCTGGATATCTGCTTGAATCTGTTTCATGCATTCTAATTCTTTCTGATATTGTTTATTCAAGGTTTCCATCATTTTTCTGTGCTCTTCTTTCTTTTATGTACATCTTCTTTAGATGTGCTGAGCAATTCTTTCATTATTGGTGTCTTTTATTTTTTTACCTGAGATATTATTTCTGATCTGATTTCTTCTATGACTTAATGGAGTTGTTTCTTTACTTCAGTTGCTACCATTTCAGAAATTTCAAGTGTAAGTCTTCTAAGTTCTTCTGTGTTGAAGTCTGCTGGATTTGTTCTAGAGGGGATTAGATGTCTGAGATTGCATTTTGCCCCTTTGTGTTTCATTTTCAAAGATCCAGAGGCTCCTTGGAGCTCAGCCTCACTCCCACAATGGTGTAGGAGTGGAAGGACAAGGATCCCAAGGTCCCCTATGCTCAGCGTGGCACCTGCGTTGGTGTATGGGGATTAGGTGCAGTCGCTGATCCTCCAGAACTTTTCGAGAACTCAGTTGGCTCCTATGCCAGTGGGGGAGAGGTGGGACCAGCTCACAGAAGTTCTCAAAGCTGTCTGGGATCAATTTGACACCCACACATGGTTCCCCAAGCTGTCTGGGACTCAGCTCAGCTACTGAGAGGTGCAGGGAGGGCGCATTGAGACTAAGGCCTCTGAAGCTGTCCAGGGCTTAACCAGTCTTCCACGTCAGTGAGGGAGGGGCAAGGGAAGCTCATGGAGGTTCCCAAAGCTGTCCAGGTTTCAGTCTGGCTCCCAGGAGGGGCAGGGGGAGGACGTGGTCATTGAGGCCCCTGAAGCTGTCTGGAGTTCAGCTAGGCTCCCATGAGGATGCAGAGATGGCATGGGGAGCGGTCACTTAGGCCCGCAAACCTGTCCAGGGCTAAACCTGGCCCCCAAATCAGTGAAAGAAGAGTAGGGATGGCTCACTGAGACTCTTGAAGCTGTCAATAATATAATTTTAAATGGTTCCTGAAAATGAAGTTCATAAACTACAAGAGATACAAAGGTTATTAGTTGTATTTTATAGAAAACTTGGAAAAAATTAATACCTGAATGAATTAGCAAATAACAGAAATAATACTTAAGAAAATTGTGGAAATTTGGTGATTTCTGCAATAAAATTTTACACTAAAAATTGTATACAGTATTTTTCTCTTTAAGGCAAAATTCAGGATATATTTGATTAGAGCCAATAATGATTTTATGTTAAATCTCATACACCACTTTATGAGCAGATATAATCGGCGTAAGATTTAATGATGTACTAAAAACCATTAAAAAGTTCATACACGTTAATCCAGTAACCTCACTTATTTATCAATTCCAAAAAAACACGTAAGAATATTAAAAGTATCAGCACATTTTTACATAGGAAAAATTCAACACTATAAACATAATGAAATTCACTACAGCTCACTTAGTTGAGGTTATATAGCTATTAAAAATAATAAGAGGGAACAATTTTTATATAAGGATGTAGTATATATGCCGGGAAAAATAGAACAAAAATTGGGAAAACTTAACGTGAATCATACTGTAGAAGAACACTGACCAAAGCCTATGTGCCATCTCTTACCAAATGTTTTCCTAATTGGGCTGTTTCCTGTTCACTATGTTGCATTTACATTTCAATTTTCATTTTAGCATTGAGACAATCTCCTACATTCCTAAGGGTCCAAATGCTCCCATCATGAACAATATCTTGACTATGGTAAATAAAATTTTAAGATCCATTTATCCCTGTGCTCGATGTAGAAGAGATTATTTTCTAAGTTTCCTAAATACAATATTTTCCAAAATGCAGTTATATTTTCAATTGAGTTATCCACTGAATAATTTTTGTTGTAAACATTTATGTGCAATACATAATAAAAATATAGTTCGCTCTTCCTATCTATAAATATTCTGTACATCCTTGTAGTTTCATATTATTCATGAAAAGAAAATTACAAATAACAGAGGATTTCTTGGAGTAAAAAGTCTAGTAAACTCTTCCTTTTCCTTTACTGTATCTTGACAGTAATATTACACTCTTAACACATTGTTCCCCATTATCACTGAGCATGTTCAGTATTCTGAAACCAAGCCCTCAAACTTACTTCACAAGTAGGCCTCTATGTAAATTTTCAACAATAATTTTGAAAGCAGCACCTAATAATATATATAAGGTATAAGATATACTATCTAATTTCAGCCAATATTATTTTTACTTAGCAGCTTTTGCTATTTCTTTAAATATTTATGTGTCCCATGTATGTACTGCCAGCTCTGACTGAAACAAATGTGCTTTTGCAAGATACCTGGCTCAGATTTAAGATTTTATTTGAAAAAGAAAAACATATTTTTCTTATATCAGCCTTCTTTTAGCAGCTGGATCTTTTGAGCCCAAACTAGAAAGTATTTGAATAAACAAAAGAAAATGTATGCATACATAGATAAAAATAGGTCTTATCAGTGAAGAAACCAATAACTGATTGACTGTGCATAAGAATGGAAGACAATAAGCGGTATGATTAACACATGTTTACTGTATACTTCTTGTGCTCTAGGATTTCTTTTTATTAGGAACATATTCCCTACTTAAAAAAAATGAAAGTATACATAGATAATTTGAATAACATTCATATAGAAATAAATCTGTTCTCCAAAACAAGATTTTTCTTTTCAATTCTATTTTTCGCTCAGAAAAAGAAGAGATTATATTTAAGGAAAATTCCTTTTTGGAAACATTTGAAGGAAATGTTTTTAATTCTCAGTGATTTATTACCATGGTTGCCATTGTGTTTTGGAATTTTCAAGATCTGCGAGTAGTTATGTTATGGCCAGTTTGTTTCTTTGGTTGTTACTGATCTGTACCATGAATAAGTCATAAAACATCTACATGACTTACTTGCCCCTGCTAAGAATGAGGCCCGTCTTTCTTACTGCTTCTTGCCTGTGGAGGATACTGTAAGCAGCTTACAAAGTGCCTTTTGGAATGTTCACTGTTTTATCTGGAAGAAGGGCAAGAGTGTGACCACTAGCATCATACTCAAAGTTAAAATACGGCACATTAAAAAGTATCAGGGTTAAGTTTAAATCGGTTATAGTTCTCAGAGTAAAAACGGTATCTATACTGATTGTCTTTAATACTGACAGTAAAAGAATTCTACTAGTGATCGCTAGACAACTTCTGAAGATAGAATCAGGACCAAAACCGTTATAACCAGAAGAATGTCAGGAGCTAGTAGTCAAAATCTCCCACAAGACTTGCTGCTGCTGATTCACTTGTGCAACATTATTCTAAAATCTCAGTTTCATGAGTTCTTTGTCAGCTTCTGTTTCACATTCCTATTTATAATGTACAACTTGTACTCTACTTTCAGTAGAAAGGTGCTATGCTCTAGAAATTGTACTCTACCTGTCATTTGTTGACCACAGAGAGCTGCAACCAGCTCTCAGACACTCAGATTCTGTGTCTGACCATGATGTTCCTGAAAAATTAGTACACCAGGCGAAAATCTGTGGTTTATTTGTTTAAACAAAATTCAAACAACTTAAAATGCCGCAGACAACTTGGAGTTGGTGGTCATTATAATGTTATAAATATTGCTTAAAAATTAAAACAGAATCATTTCAATCCTTAGCACAGGCTTAGGACATGAGAAAGGTAATTTATGAATGGAGTAGGAAACTCCCCAGAGTGATTACGTTCCTTTCAGTTTCCATTACATAACAATATTAAACGGGAGTAAAATACTCCATGTTAGCATAGAGAGTACTATGCTTAGTGTTGAGAGCTCAAATACAAGAGACTCTTTCTGTCAAAAAATTCCTGGAATAATCCATCAGAAGGAAAATTAGATCAAAATATAACAAAGATATAGAAAGAGAACACTCAGAGAAAGTGTCCAGCCATGCCTGGTGGTGCAGGTTTGTAACCCCAGCATTCTGAAAGGCTAGGGCAAGATGGCTGCAAGATGAAGCCTAGTGCAGGCACCCAGCAATTTACTGAGGCTTTGGCTAAAAAATAATAATAAAATAGAATAGAATACAATAATAAAATAGGAGAAGAAATTATATCTAAAATGACCAGAGAGAAAGGCTTCCTAGCAGAGGATAAGAATGGAGAGACATATAAAGTATCCAGGAAAAATAAAAAGACAGAGAAAATATATACTTAGGTAGAGAAAGCTATATGTCTCTGACTACTGGCATGAAAACTCCAGGCACACGATGAAAAGAAACCAGCCACAGCCTTCACCTTCTTTCCCACTTTGTAGCTTCCGCACCTGTGTGGGTTTGCTGAGCACCTGTGCTCAAGGTTCACCCATACACCATTGCTTTTCAAGAGTATATCTTTTGCACTGCTCATTTGTAGGCCTTGTACACAGAGTTCAAGAAATGATACTCCAAGCATGTATTGTCTTTCTTATTTTTGTCTAGAAATAGTCTTCATTAAAGACAGAAGATAAAGCGTATCCAGATGGCCGGGTAAAGTATTTCACTGGCTTAGCTTGTGTGCAGGTAACTTCAGGAATCATCATATGTCCATGCAGTAAATACAGACACACATAAATCTGTGTTCAGTAAGGTTTAATAGAAGACGTGGGTGAGAGCATATATAACTGACGCTCGCTACCATGGAAATGAAGCAGACCAACCCAACAAGATTACAGTCAAATAGAGATTGTAGACAGAACTCTGAAAACAGCACTGGTGGTGCTACGAGTGCAAAAAAGGAGAAACATTCATTGCTGACACCAGTGGGCAAAAGGAGGAGATGAAATGGCAAAGAGAAATGAAAAATCAGAACGTAACTGTGATCTGGACATCAATAGAAAAGAGTCCTTCATGAAAGACTTCATTAAAGAGGTGAAGACTAGATGAATTTTTTGATAAACTAAATAATCCCTGGTTAATTTTCTCCAGGTGAGTTCAATTTTTTATTAAATGTAAATGGAAGAAAATAGAATTCTATGGAGAGGTGCAGAGAGATGGAGGTGGTGATACTATTGCAATTTGCATGTTAATTCTTAAGAAAACAGAGAGTGAAAGAGAAAAAAAAGAGTGCAATTTAGTGGAAAACTAGGATTACAAGAGAGAAGGTAATTTAACCGATAGTGACACAAGCTATTGTATAAAGGTGTTGAGTGAAAGAATAAGCAACATTCTCCACTTCTTGACATTTTCATTTGTTTTACTTAATCTGTAGATATAATATATTTTAATGAACTCCAAATGTTCCCTAATACTAATTTTTAAATTAGATATTCAAAGATGTACAGTTTTTTATCTGATACATCCAGATTGGTGATTTACATTCTAATAAACACTGCCTTTGTAAATAATATATGTATATATGTATGTATGTGCAGAAATATAGAAGTACAGGAAACATACTTGTCCTACTACACATTTGAACCTTTACTATATAATCACTATTTATGGAATTTTTTCTGAATAAAAGTTTAATAGATAACTGAATTATAAAATTAAATGTTTAGAGGTGTGTCTGTTTTCCTAAAACAATTTTGGGAACTTGATTAGATGGCCCACATGGAAAACATAATCTAAAGTAATACCCATAAAGTAGAGGTAATTGAATGATAAAATCCAAGTTCAACAGCAAAGACAAACTGTTTAGTTTCCTGGATAAGGAAAAGAGGCAGATTTTAAAGAGGAGTAGCTCACTTAGATTAACTGTGCTCTTGTGACTAATTCAATGTCCTAAATCCATTCAAAATGTTTACCCCTGCTACTGTTTTGCACTTGGGGAAGAGCCATAATCACATGGTACCAGAGCTGGTAAATAAGGTGGATGAGAAAACACCACCAATAGTGATTGCATTTGACAGAAATTGCCATAGATATTTTCAATTGATTCAAAAAGACACTCAGGAAAGAGGCTTCCAGTGCTGCTTCAGAAATTGCCAAGAAGGACAAAGCATGTTCAGCGTGAGCAGGAGTGTTGTGGGAGGGATTAATGGCAATGTGTTTCTCCTGCAATAACTTTTTGAAATTTTTAATTTAAACATTCCCTGTATGTTTTGATCATATTTCGTTTATCTCAAAACTCGGTCTGAACCACTTTGGGAAGGTCAGGAAAACAGTTTGGGTGTCTTTGGCATGTGGGTCATCAGTGTTTCACAAATCAGAGTGTGAAAGACCTGCATCAGAATCATCTGAGTCCCCTCTAGAGATAATCAGATGGTGCCCTGAAATCCTCACTTTAGCTGGAATAACACATATATTTCTTGAGCCTACTACACACAGAACACACGCATTTCTCGAGTTTGATAGATGGCAATAGATTTATCTACCAAGGGCAGTACTAGTTTCCCCAGAGAAAGAACTCTGTTTTCATTTCTTTATATTTAGCAGGAATATGTTCCCTAGAATTTATTTTATAATTAGTGATTCCTATAATTACTTTTAAAATAATTATGATGAGAAATAATGTACAATAAGCAGCATAAATCATACGTTTTTGATTGATCATGTTATAGCTCTAGTCAAAATATTTCTTGGAAGATTAAATGACCATATAACAGGGAAAAATATCTATAAAGATGTTTACTACAGTGTATTCATAATATAAAATAACAATAGGGAGGAAATGACAAGAGATAGGGTATAAAAAAATAAGAGGATATGTGTCTGCTATAAGAGAAAAATAGTCATTATCAAGATGTATCGACATGAATAAATATCAGAATCATATTAAAAAATTGTACATATGCTGAGGTAGCACCTACAAAAATTATATACCATTTACAAGTGCTGAATTAAAATAATAAAAATTAAAATAATTTAATTTGGTAAGTTTTTCTATTATGAATGATTTTATAATGTGTTTACACTGGAGCGTTATGTGTATTATAAATAATTATTTTTGGTGAAACAGGGTCTGGCTATGCAGTTTAGGCTGGTCTTGAGTTCACTTTGTAGCCCAGGATCACAATGATCCTCCTGCATCAACCTCTGGAGTGCTGGGGTTATAGGCATGTGCCACCACACCTGGCTATAAATAATTAATTTTAGAAATCAGTGATGATCCAGTCACCATTTTAAATCATTATAAAATTGAAATATGGTTAAATAACATCTGATGTTAACCTAACACTATAAATCTGATCTAAAGAGGAAATTTTCAAAAAGGATAAAGTACCACAACTGAACTCAGAGATCTCCAGCAATTTTTTTCTGTGTGAATATAATCAGATTACTCTGAAATTTATTCAAGAGTAGGCTTGAATGCTAATGTACTTTCAACTAAACAGATTAGAAAAAAATGCAGTACTCTTTCTACCCCAAGCTCTCGCTCCCTCCCTGGTTTCCTCGTTCTTTCCCTTCCTTTATCCCTCTCTCCCATGTTTTAGTTAACACAAGAGAATGTGTTTGAGACTTTTGTTTCTGAATTTCCCACATTTCATAACATGCTAGCATCAACACACAAAGTTATACACATGCTTGTGAAATACCTCATGTCATGGTATCCAATGAAGGTAACTCCTATGAACTTTATACTTTACTTTGAACTTTATACTTCTATGAACTTCAGTATAAAAGTAAAGCCCTAATTAACCTTATAAAGAGCCATGCCATGTGTAATTTTCTAATGAATATTTATTGAATAAATGACTAGAGTTGCAGAATTTCATCTGTGCTATGCTTATAATCTAGTAGCAAAATTCACTAACTCAAACTTTTAGAATGACTACTAATACTTAACCAGAAAAATTTCCCCTAGTATCTTAATTGCATAATTACTTACAATAATTTATAACACCTAAGAAAATACAGATAGTTGAAGGAATAGCTCAAGATAAAATTCCTGAGCAGATGGACAGATATAAGGAAAGTAGAAGGTTCCGTGAAAGGTGAGTGTATTGTTTAAGGTAGTTTGTGAAAGCTGATGGAAAGGGAAGGAAAAGTAAATGAAACAAAAAAGAAGTGCAAGAAAGGCTCCAGGACTTTTGATGACAGGAGACGTAAGACACTGGTGTGACCTACACAGAGTATGGGGCGCGAGGTCTTTGCTTCATATTTAGCAGTGGAAGGGTATGTCAACCTGAATGTTTTCTTGAATAAGGAAAGGAACAAGAATAGAATGACTGGATAATGATTCAAGAGAGCCAAGAACAGAGAGAGCAAAGGCCCTTGAGAAGACAAGAACACAGTCAGGTGGGTTGGGCTTCGGTGCAACAAGAAATATTTGCAGACAAAAATACAGGGTAAAAAGACAAGGTGACCCCTGTGATTAATCTGTGGAAATAAGAAGTTGAGTGGAGGGGAAGGGAGAGAGGTAAGGGAAAGGAGAGAGGGGTGAGGTAGAGGAGAAAAATTTAGATCGTGAAGGCAACAGAAAGGTTTGAGATTTTTGTTTGTGACAATTAGGAGACTCTGAAGGACAAGAGAGGGACTGATGATAAACACAGCTCCCAATGGTCCTTGGAGACAGTGAATTTGTAATGAGGCTGTGTTCCATGGTTTTATAAATTCTCCAGCACTGTTTAATTGTAATGGGAAAACAAATTGCTGCAAGATCAAGGGTTACGATCCTATAGGCCATCTATGTAATAGAAGAGCAGGGAAAATGGAAGATTAATGAAAGAGAAACTCAGCTGTTGTGGAATGTTACCACCACCAGCACCATCCTTATGATAAAATAAATAGAGTAATTATTTGCACTGTGAAAGAAATAGTGAGTGAGCATGAAACTGGTGGAAATCATACTACTGTTACTCACAAAAGACAACATACTACCATGGAAATCACGTAACTGTTATACAAAAAAGTGACCTTCTTTCTATTATTTTTAGAGCAAAATGTGTTCTCTATTTAGAGAGTGAACATGAGCAAAGACGGGACAGAGATGCCAGGTGTCCATAGCAACCTTTTCTATTAAAGGCAAAGCAATTGAGAGATGGAGGGCACTGCTAATTTCACTTCCCAGTCATTCCAAACCCCAAGTAAATAAGGTAAGTCATTATCTCAACTAGCCCTATGCAACACGAGAATGCTTTAGGCTCATTGGACTTAAGGAGCCATATGGAGCTTGAAGTGAGTTTATACTGAGACAGATGGAAGCAGAACTGAGCCAGCTCTGAGGCTGTATAAACACCCCAGTCACCACGAGCAGCCAATTAAGAATTGAGACAAGAAGGAAGTGTCATTTCTACTTCTGTAAAATTTTTCTGGTGTATGAATTTTTGCTGCCTCTCAGAAGCTTGCTTCATAGTCTACAGTCCTAAACTGGAGCCAGAGCCAGCATTTACCTGACTGCTTCTTGTAAAGCATCTGAATTCCTGTCCAGTTCTCAGGATGTCAAGGATTAAAATTTCTGCTTCTACTTGAGGGCAAGGCTAGCATATTAGTCTAGCTCAAGCACTCTACTTAGTAAATTCAAGATGAAGCATCTTTTTTGTATTTAGAATGTATTTATGTTCTCAAGGCACATTTTTTAGCAAGTTATGAGGATTTACTTTCTACTAATCCTCTGTCTCTTTGTTGGTGTAAAAAGGAAGCCATATTTCCTGTTTTAAATGGTATCATAAGGGTTGACAAATAAACCAGAATAACACAGTGAAGTACATATTCTAACAGGAAGGCAGTATCTGGGAGCACGGAGTAAGGCTAAGCCCCCAACCAGGTAAGCCAGAGGCTCTTTCTGAAGGAAAAATTGTGCAGTCTTGAAGGATCAGTGTGGATAACTGGAAAGAGGATGGAGAAAAGCAAGAATTTAACATCACAGACACATCAAGTGCAAAAGCAAATAAAGAAAGAGGCAGCATCAATTAACCAGAAACTGGGCAGAATGTGCTGTAGCTGGAACACAGGGCATGGGACGGATGGTGTGCTGGGATAAAGGGTGAGTAGGTTTGCAGGGCCAGACCTGAAGCCCTTGAATGGCTATCTCAGGTATTTGAACTCCGTTGCCTGATGACATAAAGACACACTGAAAGAATTAATTGAAAATCAGAAGCTCAGAATTAACTCTATCTACATTACCGCGTCTATGTCAGATAGATGATATGTAGATAGGTACATAGACAGATCGACAAATGCAGAGAAGAGGACAGATACAGAAAGAAACATCCAGGGGCTATTCACATCTTGAGAGAAAGGACAATATAATATTGTATAAGATTGGCCACAGGGGAAAAAACGAGGAGGTTAATTTTGTTACCAGGGATGGAAATGTTGAACCTGAACATCTGTGTCTGAGAAAGAATGGGAAGTGGTGTGGAGGATGCGGATGATTTAATAAAAGCCAGAACACAGCACTGATAATGTGTCTCGGAAACACTCTGCGTTTGAAGTTGAGGAACATCAATAACCTAAGACAGTGGCAGAGAACCTACAGGAAGTGGACCACAGTGAACTGTTTGTGTCACAGGAAGCTCTAAAAGACTCGCCATCACTAGTGTAGGGTAACCTGAGGCTTTATCCTATAAGTTTTCTATTTCCAAAAAGTAGATGTGATAAGTAGAGCAATGCTCTCCTCCAAATATGCCCAAGTTCACAACCCTGTAAACATGCCACATGATACGGCAAGGGAAAGAGGGTCATATGTGGGATTATGGTTGCCAGTTACCTGATTGGACTGTCCAAGTAGGGCTGTGAAATCACAAAGTCCTATGAAATGGAAGAGGAAGGCAGAAAGGCAAATCAAATCCAAAGAGATAACTGAAGACTCTACACTGTCTGCATAAACCCATGAATTCAGGCATCTTCTAGAAGCAGAAAATTCTAGCAAACTGATGGTACTACCCTAGAGTATTAAGGAATGGAGTCCTGCTTATGCCTTGCTGTTAGCACAGCGAGGTCTAGTTCAGACTTCTGACTTCCAAAATAAAGACAACAAGTTAAGGTCAAATTGTCCCAAAGTCTGTGGTGAGTTGTTACAACAGCAATGGAAAATTAATACAGAAGGGAACAGAGCTGGGGAATCCAGTAAGGGAGTAGAGTTTGGGCCACATTTTATTGATGTTTTCCACAAAGTCTATAGGTGGGGATGTACAAAAGATTGTAGAAAAAGCATCATCTTTTAAACAAATGGTACTGGAACAGTTGGACATTCAGGCACACACAGATAATTGATCTAAACATTTTGTACATTTCATGAAAATTAATTTTAACTAGAAGATAGATCTAAATATAAAATGTCAAACTATGACATTTTGGAAGGAATATATGAGAAAATCTAGGTAACTTATTTTTGGTAGTGACATTTTAGATACAACACAAAAAAGCACTGAAAACATAGCCAAGCTTTAACTAAAAATTAAATAACATCTAACAGAATTATCTGCTATGTAAGAAATAGCTATTACTTTTTTGTTTGTTACCTTCAGGGCTTCACACTTGGTGAGTGTGGATTTTATTGATACTTAATAAGAGCACACCTCCTTGTAATATGTTATAGACATAATACTTCCACATATTTCCTATCTCTGATATGGAAAGCAATTCTCCTAGTTGGCCAGAGTGAAACAAGCTTTATTATCATAAAGAAGAGGAAACTGAGGCTCATGTCACTTAAATGACAAGAGTAAGCTAAGTTTTGGTGTCAGAGAAAAATCAGATCTAACTTCTAACCTAGTGCATCATTCAGACACTGACCAAAAATATTCATACTATAGTTGGCTTGCTGAAAGCTTCCATGTAAGATTTAAAACATAATAACAGGAACAGCATTCTCAGCAAAATCCAACCACACTATTTAGCAGACATGCAGAGTGGCTATCAATAAGTTCAGGGACAAGTCAGAAGACTGAATATGCTCTGTAAAAAAAATGAAGTTTCTCATCCACTGATTTGTATTATTTTAAAATATAGCATCCAGCTTGAGTCTTGGTTCCCCTTCCATTGAACTGAGATGATGGGCCAGTTGTTGAACTTTTCTGAGGCCAGTATTTTTCATCAATAAAATAGGTTTAATGAAAATTACCACTACACAGTAGCGTTGTGAAAACTACATGCATAATATAAGTAAAAGATTCACTCCTGCACCTATTAAGAATTCAATTGTTGTTAACTACGGCTTAATTGTCTTTGAAAACAATTTAGCAAATTCTGCTTAGGGAGGAGTGTAATGGAGTCAACCAAGGTCCAATAAACACTGTATTTATGTCATATGTTCACTGCAGCTCACACTCTCAGCTTTGAAGATCAGCTATTCTTGCTGTGGATGAGCAGTTCACTGGTCAGGGCTCTTTCCTGGGCAAAGTGCACATGGACCTGAAACTTGACCTTTTCTTTCCTATGGAAACTGATATCATTCAAGTAGCTGCTGTACAATCATGCACAGATAATTGAAAATCTTATATGGAGAAAGATTATACTTGAAGGTCTCAAATTCTAAGTGTGTCTTTGAGTCAAGTGAATCAATCATTATTTTCCTTTTGATGCAATGAAAACATGAACGCAGATTCCATAACCCAATGAGTGAACTGCTTGTGAACTCCCTCATGAAGACTTTTTCACGGTAGTGATTAATGGGCTGCGGGATTTTGAAATAAAAACCTGAAACCACATGCTAGTCATACTGTTGGCCAAATATTTTGTTTGGGTACTCACGTCCAACTGAAAGATAACCTTGTGGTGACCTTGTATTTCAAACCAGGAAGGAAAGCCTGGGGTTTTCAAAAGGGAGATTTGTGGTTGGGTTTGGTGTGTCTATAAAAAGGGCTATGGCACATGGTCTTAACGAAGTTCGTCTTCCAAGCCTCTGACCCACTGAGCAAGAGGTTCTCACAGAAGCAAGTTGTGACAGCTGGAATTTGGCATCCACAGCCTCTCAGAGCAGCCTGCTGATCCCAGACTGATAGTTTTGAAACCCAAAGACAAGTCTGTTACCATTCCTGAAATGTGTCCCAGCAGGCGCCAGGCAGGAATGTTACTGCTCCCTTATTGCTGGACAGGAGTCTGATCTTAGCACAACTCTGAAGAACTTCTGAGGCCTCAGCTCCTGCCTGATGCAGGGATTATGTTTCCTTGTCTGTGAGGGACTCTCACAAAAGCATATGCTTTTTTAGCTTTTTAACATATGGAGCCAGAGGTAAGATCAGCAAAGGCCCTGAAGGCAAATGTCAGAAGGCCATCATCATATGAGGTAAAATGTAGAAAGAATAGGCAACATTTTTGAAACTTCAGGAAGTAAATTTTTAAATCTTTTACAAAAGATCAGTTTTTTTATTTATCAATATATCATGCAAATCATGTGTATTTTGAAATTCATGCCAAAGAAAGGATATATACATCTCTGTTATATGGAATGTAAAGTTTAATTTCCAGGAGTCACATAATCTTTGATTTCCAACTTTAATATTCTATTTTGTCAGTGTCTAAGAAATGAATTATTACCTCTACCAAAAAATGCAGACATCAGTAAAGAAATGACATGC
Source organism: Dinomys branickii (assembly GCA_004027595.1). NCBI lineage: Eukaryota > Metazoa > Chordata > Mammalia > Rodentia > Dinomyidae > Dinomys > Dinomys branickii. Next base: position 99,248 of record PVLD010000733.1, on the reverse strand, counting down.
TTGAATAATAATATTTCGTACAATCTTTAAGGAAAATAGCTCTCAGAAGTGGAGCATATTTGATCAACTTCTAAATGGTAACAATTAAAGACTGTGCAATATTCGTGTTATCATCCAAAATTTCCTCTGAGTGTTTCAGGCCCTCATTCTGCCACTTATGAGTGTGTGATCCTGGGCACAGCTCCAGATCTCAAGAACCCTACATGTCCTACAGTAAATAAAATAAAAAAAAAAAGTTATGTGATGGTTATGAGAATTTAAGAGATAAAACATGAAAATAGATGTAAAGAATAACTGATACAAAAGTTACATATTTTAAAATTTTTAATAGTGTTTTTTCAGTTAAATCTTTAACTTTCCTGCTCTTTTGGAGCTGAGGGTTTAACACAGTGGCAGAGTACTTGCAAAATATGTGCTCTACATTGGATCCCCAACACACACATAGAAAATACTATTTATAAAATAGAAATAAAATAATTTTGATAAGTAAGTTAATTTAATAGGTCTTTAAAATTTTAAATCACACATATTTGAGTAAGAAAAAGTTCCAAAAATATAAAGAATTAAACAAGCACAAGTTGAGTCAGAGCCATAATAATTTCCGAGAAACTGATGACATCACCCAGGAAGTGCTCCTAGGTTGATAAGGCCCCCTAATGCTCAGGTGCCCCAGAGAGCAAGACTGCAGTAGAAATTCTGATCTTTCTAGTCACTGTTCCTTTGCATGACAGCAGAAGCTGTCAGCATAGATGAACTTACAGAGCTTACAGGGTGACAAGAAATGCAGACTCAAGATGCTTTTCCTAAGTGTTCAAGAACAAAGTTCCAACAAGGATGAAAATCACTGGTCATACTGTTGTTGATATTAAGAAGTTTAAAGTGAAGCTTGAAAAATGTAAAGAGGCTAATGAAACTGCACCAAAAAGTCGGATCCAAGCCGTGGGGAAAGGGTCTAGATTTCAGTGAGTTGGGATCTAAAGAGTGATGAAATAAAGAAGCAGCCAGCATTGACCTCTCCAGATTTGCTTTAAATCCCGAAATGTCTCACACAGAAAACATCCCTGGGTTGTTAGGGAGAGCGCAGTCCATGGAGAGGATGTAGGCTTGCTGATGGAGTTAATGAGCAAAAGCTCAGGGAAGAATATTAGACTTGCACTGGAGAAAGAAAAGATGCGCGGACGCTCGGACAGCACAGACAGGGAATTTTATGCCTTAGGAGCAGGAAGAGATTGGAGGATCTCCATTCCACATATGAGACGCTCAGCTTCCATCTACTGCTGCATTATATTAAGCGTATGCAGACAAATCTCAATACAGTGAGACAAATGGGAAAATTTAATTTGAATTATTAATTTTTATAGCTAAATATTGGCCAGTAGAAGTGAATTTTATAGTTGTTTATTCATTCAGTGAAAATATTAATAGCTAAAAAGTATCAGAAATATTTTTTCTGCTGAGAGTGCAAGGAAAAAGCTGAGATTTTTTTCCACTGTAAAGGATTATAACTAACTGTACAATGTTATGGTTTGACTATAAGAACTCTTAGACATCAGAATTGATTCCTCCTGAGAAAATCCAGTTTTTTACAGCTGTCTGCAAAATCCTACTGTTGCAATATTGCCTGAGACCATTTAATGTCCAAGAATAAACCTGGTGCCTGGATAAGGACAGACAATGTGTCTTATTCAGGGAATGAATCCCTAAAACACTTCTGGGTCATAAAGCATTTCTGAGACTACGAAATTGAGTTTTGTGTGGGATAAAACTGATCTCACAAGTTTAAAAGCAGGAAAGAATGCCTGTCTTCCTTAGTATTTTTGCCAATGTGCCAAATTTCACAAAAGAGTAAATGCAATATATTTTATAGTATTCATTGATATTTAGTAACATAACAGAGACAGTTGTTCATCTTTGAGGTTAGTATATTTTTGTGGAGACATCTGTACTGAGAAATGAATCTGACTTTTCAAAAGTTATTCTAAATATCTAACAACTTGCATGACTATATTTTATTATAAAAATTTAAATAAATCAAATGAAAACCAAAATTTAGCATAAACACATCTAGTATTAATTTTCATGAGCTTATATGTGATTCATATTCATTAGATATTTTTAAGTATAGACATTTGCTAGCATGCTAATAACAATGGAAATCTTGAATGAATTTAAGTATCTTTCAATTTTATTTGATTTCTATGGTGATTGAAAATCAAAAAGTATAAATTTGAAAAATAATATTAAATACAAAATGATAAATACATGGGATTATTTATTAATTATTTCATGAAGTAGATATGTCTAACATAATTATATATATATATTTATATATATATATATATATATATATATACACACACACACACACACACACACACACACACATATAGGTGAATACATGCAGAAAGTATATATATGTGCTTCCATTCAAAAAGCTTTAAAAAAATTCTGTATTTTTAGTTGACCTGAAATTAATATATAATTTCAAGCATATGCAGCACTTTTGTAAAAATGTGTCAGGTCCACAGTGTCAACTGTGACACTCACCAAAATGTTTGCTGTTGTAGACTTGCATCTTTGTTCTCTGTTCCTCTCCCTGGGGAGGCTATTTGTAGCCTCTCAGAGAAGTTTCAGCCTGGAATAGAGGAGAAACTTCTATATAAGGTGCATGCACAGATGCATGCTCACATATGCATATATATTTGAGTAACTACCACAGAATTAAATTTTTGGAGCACTGTTTGTCTCATATTTTCTTTTGAATTTAAGCTTCTGTGAGATGGAATTTTAGTTGCAGACCAGACGAGGTAGTCAAAGAGTGAACTATTCTTTTCAATATTCCTTTCAACAGAGAACTTAGTGTCTGGAATATAGTAACTGACACAACTTATAACTACTAACAAATTACTTTATGACTTAATTTATGAGGGTAGAATCCCTAACCTGAAAGTTATTTAATCTATAGTTGTTTTGAATTGCTCAGCCTCCATAAAATTATTTTCTCAAGCAAGAAAATAATCACATGAACATATTAGGTTTGTCAAGTTGTAGTGCGTAGCATCTCAGTGAGAAGGAATTTAACTGCATAAGATGAGGATAAGTTTAAAAACTTTTCAGAGGCCAAATTTTCTGTCCCAAGCTCAGTATATTTTATTATCAATAAAAAATGTGGCAAGAGAAAGAAAATCTATATATTTGGACTTTAATAATTTTTTGTGTTCTTCATAAAAACGATCAGTATGCCTTAAAGATATCTTTCCTTGGTTAGAACCTGCTTACTTTCTCACCATAAAAGATCCTATGGAAAGTTAATGATCTCATTTCACCTATATTCTTGTTGCAAATAAACCCAAATTGCTGATTCTGGGAAGAATGCACTCATACATGAGGCAAAGGGTCTGAACAAGGCAGATTTTCACTTGTATAGGCAGGTGCAAGCATGAGGTGGCAGTCATATAGGACAAAGGAGGGTTGGTTCTTTTAGTCCTAATGCAAGAGAAGCAGTTGACTTTTAAATTCATTGGTTGAATTCAAAGATGTCCAGTCTATGTGGTTAAATAACTTGAGTGGCATGGTGGCAGGGTGTTGGTGATTTGCTGAGTAAGTTATAGAGGGGTGTTTGGAACACATAGTCCTTAGTTCTTGTCAGTAGGAAAAATGTAGTTAGAGAGAGGTGACATGGGGGTTAGAATGGACAGTTCTTGGTTCTTTATCTTGGAAACAGGCTGTGTTCTGAGAGAAGGTACATAGTCACCTTTTCTTGGAGCTCAGCATATTAGTGGGAGCAGGGCTCGATAGTGAGTAGATTGCCAGGTCATTTAAACACAAAATGGAGTTGCTTCGGCCTTGTGCTTTGACTGAAAATACAAAGCCTATTTCTCACAGTTCTCCCCCCCCATCTTTATGTTCTTTTCATCAATCTTTGTGAGCAGAAGTTTATCGCTCTGTTGTGTTCCTCCCTCAGGAGCATGTTAGTCAGATAAGGTGGAGGGGACTGTTTGGTAAGGGCAGTCTCGCAGTAAATAAAGCAACTTCAAAGCACATATGACCAAAGCATGAGGACTAGAATGGGAAGATTGGGGAAAAGTCCACATTTACATATTGCTTTTAAGGGATTGGAATAGCAGTTGGAACAAGTTGACGCCTAGACTTGTTTACCAACATAGCCAGAAACTGTCAACAGGTGTCAATGCTTGGAGTCCTTTTATGATGTTTCATCTATATTATTATTATTATTATTTCAATATGTCTTTGTTAAATTTCTTGCTGGGTATCCAAGACCAAGTTAAGGTGAGGCCAGTATTTATCAAAAGTACCTTTTGTGCCAAATATCAAGACCAGTTATGGCTTTCCAGAGGTTATTTGTGGAACCATATGTAGAGCCTCTCAGCTTTTCTGTCAGCGTTACCCTCCAGGATGTGTCACTGTCTTCCTTGACCACGTTGCTTCCTGTAGAAACATAGAAGACATTTTTTGTGTGATTCTCTTTTTCAGCACACTGTGCATTAGTTGAGTCCTGTTCCTTAAAGCCTAATAATTTCCCTGCTCAGAAGGATGGGCAACTCACCAAAGTTGTAGATCCTGTAGTAAAGGTCCCCTCATGTCCTGAATCCTTGTTGTCACTGGAGGACCAGGGGAAAAAACTCACCATCTTGTTAGCTAAGTTATTTTGTCTTGATCTGCAAACCTCAGTTGTTCAACATCTAGGAGATCAGCTAAACCAATATTGCAGTGGGATCAGTAGGTTTAATTTAGTGATCTTACCTAGATATTAAGCACTTTCAGTTATATAATATGACCAGGCAATTGTTACTTTTTTACCAGTCATGATTGTTTTAGAAATTGAATCCCTGTAGAATATTAACAGATAACAGTTACAAAGTTTTATAGAGAAAACTTGAAATTAAGACAAAATAGCACATTAACATAAAAACCATGATGACATGAGCTTTTGTTACTACCTCTGAAAAACAGTTAACTTGTTGTATTAGTATAAAAGAATGTCTTAGTAATCTTTATCTAGTTACAAGATCTTAAGTGATATACAGAAACTTTTCTCTTTTAACCACTCATTTGTTATCTTTTAACTACTTTTGTTACCAAAGTAATATTTAAGTAGAATGTACTTCAGAGATTATTAACGTTTAATACTGAATCATTTTAGTGACTTTGTTTGGACTATACAAACTGCAGGCACATAAAACTATCATAACACAATTGTATAACAGTCACATAAACATAAACCTGAAAAATTTTATCATCATGAACAACTGTAGTTTGGAAGACAATAGCATGATAAAATGTCCTTGTCTAGTCCTACACCTTAAAAGACCTATATACTTGGAAGAACACAAATGTATTTGATATATGAGGAATCTAGCAATAATTGGTATCACAACTATATAGAAATCTTTATGTACTTTTACTTAGTTGTTCTTTTTTCTTATTCTGAAGGCAAAATTGAAGGACATCCATAGAATTCTTAAAAATTTACAAAGCAGTATAACCACACATGGACTTATTGTCCAATACAAGTGTATCTCCCTTAAAAAATAACAAAATGCTTGTTTAATCAAAGCCAATAGATGTAGATCAACTTTAAATGGCAAGACCAAATTTAAAGAGATATAGAAGCATATGTAGTTTCAATCATATATAAACTTTATGTCTTCAAACTCTAAGGCTTTCTGGTAAATTACCAGAAAAAGTCGGGAGTATGTGGAAAGAGCTTTGAGGTCTTGTCTTTTTATTTTCAAATTTACCTTTAAAGCAAACATCAACTTTTAATTTACTATAGATCACATATCAAGAATAGCATAGGCTCTGTGTTTTCTCTGCTCTCTCCCACAGAGGAGTCACTAAGCTCCACACCCACTAGCTCTCTACTTATTGGTAACTAACAGAAAAATTGAGTCTGAGTCATCCTCTTTTATATATTTAGCCAAGCTTTTGATTTAATTTTTTTCATGAATTTGATTGTACTATTTTGGAGGTGTTAAAGACCAAGTCTTTAGAGAAGGCCTGACACCCAGGAAGAAGTGACTGAAGAGAGTCAGGGGTACAGTGCCACCCCCTTGTCCTTTTGAGCAACAAGCGGCTTTCAGAAGGAATAGCCAACAAGTAAACATATTTCTGTTAATAACTACTTTCTCCATAACCTTTTCCTTGACATACTTGAGCTTTTCAGTTTTTCCATTATCTCTCTTTATCTTTCTAGCAGAGAAGTACTTTTATTATATAATAATCCTCTCATATCAAAAGTATATCTCATAACTTTGTTCATATATTTTTCTCTGTCCTTCTTACTATGAATTTTTCATAACAAACTTGGCTGTGGCTGCTTGGATTTTAAAGTGTCCTCTCTTTTTTCTTCTTCTTTCTCCTTTTGTCTCAGATTATTACATTTTTAAATTTGACTGGCTGCCAACGGACTTCCAAGTAACCTTGAATTAGTGTTCTTATCTTAATACCACCAGAAAGCAGAGAAAAGAGCAAGTGAACCCCATAACTGCAACTTAAGAATTTAGTTGGATAAGAAATGTTTCAAGCATAATAATTAAGCACAACTCCTAATTTATATTTAAATTGTAAGCTAAAAGCAAATTTATCAATTAGCTAAGGTTTGTAACCCAACCCTTGCCCCACTCAGGGGAACTTTTCCAAGGGAAAGAGACATTGAATCCCCTTTGGTACCCTTTTGGTCCTCGGGGAAATGAAAGATTCTAAACATTTTCGGCAACTTTTTATTTTCTCCTCAACTGAGGATAAGGTCAGTCTTTCTCCTCTTATGTGGTGCAACTACAGTGCCCAAGCTTGGATCCTCCTGTCCTGGAGCCGGCCCATGTTGAGGCAGAGCTGCTGGTCCAGGGTGTTGGGAATTACAGGCTAGAGACAGGGACTGCAGAGAGTTCCATGGGGAGGCCGTGCTGGGAGAGGTGAATCTTCTTGTTTGTTATTAAACCTCCAAGATTTTAGGGTCAGGAGAAGAACTGGTCCTTGCAGTACACATGGATCTTAATCTATCCCCTCCTGAGACCCCAGTCTTTTATCATTAACAAATTCAATCAACAGTGAATATACCTACTCCTCATTGGATCTGAACTTTGGCCAGAAGATGGATGGGATAATGGTGGGGGTTCGTAGCCAAGTGAAGAAACAATGTTTTATCATCTGAGCTTTTCTAAATTCTTAACATCAGTCAAAGGGGACCATCAGGGAGTCTTTCGTTCTCTGAGTCCCTTGATTCCTTAATCTGTCTTGATCAGAATGCCGTTTGTTTCCCTCTCTGTTAGTCCTAAAGCAGAAGGCTCAGTCTCCACTATACAATGATATATCTTTCTGTGAGTTACTTTTGATTCACTGGAAATTGTTTTGACCTCACCCAAGGTCACCAATCTCAATCGAAGCTGCCCCCAACCTCCAAAGCAATACCCAGTGTGCCCCATGACTTTTCTTGTCTTGGTTCATGTACAAAGTTGCCTTGACACCACAGTTTCTTGCATTAGGTCCTTCTTAGTGTTGCTGAGAGAACTTTGCTGGGTCCAGAGGTCTCAGACGAGGGTTCTTGTCCCAGAGGCCACTGCAACGAGGCTATGTGGGATGCATTTCTTCTTGACAGGAGTTTCTGCATCTCAGAGACCCTTGGGCCCCATAATTGGGCCCCAAAATTGTTTGAAAAAAGCCCCAGACTCAAACTGTCAGTGCCGGAAAGAATGTACTCAGATATGAGGCAAGAGGTCTCACCAAGGGATTTTACTTCTGCACAAGATCACAAGCACGAGGTAGCAGGCACACAGGACAAAGGAGCATTGCCTCTTTTATCCCTAATGCAGGAGAAACAGCTAACCTTTAAATTCATTGGCTGCATTAAACAGTTTACAGTCTACCATGGTCAACTCATTCCAATAGCACTAGGTGGGGAGTGAATAGCCGAGTAAGTTAGAGAGGAACCCATAGGGCCACAAAGTCCTTGGTTCTTATCATGAGGGAGGGGCTGGGTAGAGAGAGGGGACTTGTGGTCTGGAATGGAAAGTTCTTAGTTCCTCATCTTGGACACGGGCGGTGTTCTGGGGGATGGTAGATAGTCTCATTTCTTGGACCTCAGCATATTAATGAGAGTGGGTTTGGATCCAGGTCATTTAAATACAAAATAGAATTGCTTTGACCTTGTGCTTTGACAGAAAATACAAAGTCTATTTTTCACATTCTGAAAATACTGAACAGAACTCATGTGTGTAGATTTGAAGCATTTAAATTTTTAGAAATCTGTTTGCTGTGTAAACATCTGTAAATCATAAAAGTAAAAGATGGTATATAATTCATTTGCAATTATACAATAGGGATAATCAGCTGAAATTTAAAAGTGATTAAATGCTACTACATCTGAACTAATTACCTCAATTATTGAAACAACACTCTTAATTCTTAAAACAGTGGCATGGCTAATTCTCGGTGATTATTTGTAAAATAAATGCAGGGATATGCTATCTATTTAATACTTGTGTGTAATAACAGGAATACTATTAACCAATTTAAAGTGAATTAGTAAAATAAAATTTTAATACATCTAAATTACTTTGTTGTAATGATACATTGAGCAGTTTCTTCAGTGAGAATATGTGGCATACAGTTATGTAAATCTTTAGATAATTCAACAACACTTCTTGAAACAAAATAAAAATAAAATTTGTACTATTAATTGTAATATACATACTCTGTATTTGAAAAGGAAAAATGTGCCTAATAGTTCAATGGATGCAAATACTCAAATTATTCTGAAAGTCTCTGTGGATAACAAAGTGAATTTCAATTTTCCTCAACAAACTTTGAAGACTATCAGCACATAAGAATCATTTAGAAACTTGGTTTTAGCGAAAGCTAGGAATTAATTGCAAGTATCAGGAAAAGTTCAGAAGTGCAAATTTAAAATTGTTTCAAATCAGTGATTAAAAACCTTGTAACTGCTTCAAGAGAGAGTCATCAGGACAGCCTGTAGCAATATGATAGCAAGAGATGATAGGGTGAATAACGGTTTCTTTTCACAACACCTATGATAATAAATTATGATTAAAAACATGCTAGTCAGCTGGAATATACAGTTTCATCTTCAAGAAAAAGGAGGTGGGTTTCTTTTTGCATGCACATTCCATCCAAGAGGTGCCTTGGGAAGTTGCTTGAACCCTTTCAACTCCCTAGGAGCCACTTCCCATGGTCTTCTGCCCACTTAGCGCAGCTGCCCAAGGCCCCTGCAGAGCATAAGTAGGGCAACTTGCTGGGCCCGCACAGGCTCTGGGGGATATGTGAGCTAAGAAAATAAAACAAGAGAATAAGCAAATATCTTTATACTTTTTCCTTTGGTAAATATATATTTGTTAACTCATTTAATAATACCCTCATCCTACTTTGAAGTATTGTACTTTAGCCACATCTGATGTGGTACGAATAGACTAAAAGTTTCATTACAGGAAATAGAAGATGGATGATTCAGCAATTTTAAGAGCCATTTAAAAATGTTCTCCCAACACCTTTCTGCTAAAAGAGGTCAGAAATAGGCTGCATTGCCATAAATAATCCAAGTAAAAATAAGAGTCTCTTTGGCTTTGTAATGGGTGTCAAGAAAAGCAGAGCACTGGTGGAGTGGGATGAAGAGCATTTTTAAAGAAGAAAGCTAAACTATGCATTTTGTCCCATATTTTTGCAAATTTCAAATTTTAAGAAGTTCTAAATTTCCACAAAGGATACACAAAAATGAATATATTCTTCACCTGTTAGTATTATAATCATTAAAAGATTTATAAAACCTGATTAATTAAAACCTGATTAATCACCTAAAAGTTGTTTCCCTTCACCAAGTTTTTAAAGAAAAGAATAGAACAGCACTTTTCCTCTACATGTTTTCTAAATTGGAATATGGGCAATGTTTGCTATACCAGACAAAAATATCAAAGAAGGAATTTTATAATCAGAGCTGCTCAGTAATCAGAGTTTAACCCCATTAGAGAAGGGGCGTATATTTTAGTTAAAATAGCTGTGACGTGTAAGCCAGACTTGGGGAGTGGGAGGAGGCAGTCTGATGAAAAGTGATGACCAATGAAAAAATATGTGCATCCTTCATCTTTACATTCTGCAAAGGAAAAGAGAAAAGAACAAATATTGGAGAAGGCGTATCTTATAAAGAAACCCATTGATCAATGTTTCCCAGATTATTTAACTTGTGGATTTAGTGAACTGCAACAGCATCTAGCTTCTGTAATATTCAGGCTCATAGAAATAGTAATTAAATGTTCTCTTGAATAGTAGAAACCAAAATTCCATTATGTAGTTAACTATAATTCTCTCTTAACAATAGAAGTTGAAAAATGGTTAAAATGCTTTAACTCTGAATTTAAGAGTGTAGAAAGTTATTCACTGACAGAATAACTACAATAGATTAAAATATCAAAGGACTTTTCATACATCTCTCAGGAGCAATATAAAACATACAATACTTTTAATGTATGTGTATAAACTAGAAACCTATAAAAATTTGAAGGTGCTAAAAGCCTCTGAAACCAGTGAGGATTTACTTTAAACCTTGATATGGCAAAAAAGAAATTCACTTCTATACTTTGTAGTGTTGACATTCTGGATTTATGAACTTTTCTTTAAACAAATAAGCTTTTACCATACTACATAACTGAATAAGTAGTGTTAGGTACATTAAAGTACTTGATTATGGCCCATTTCTTGCAGATAAAATGTACACTTCTTTATTAAATCTTTTAGTATTTTGAACTCAAATCAACTACGTGTTTCTAGTGCGAGTACATACACTCAAAATATATGTCATTTTATTTCTCCCCCTGCAATCTTCTTAAATAAGAATTAGTCAACAAAAAACTTTCACTTTAAAGGAAATGAAAACAATTCTTCAATGACTGTGTTTTCTACTTTTGATCCAACTGGGAAATTACATTGCTAAGGCTCAGAATTGTAACAACTGACTTCGCTTAATAAAATGGCCATTCATTTTAGTTAACTGGGTTAATGGATTGTTTTTCCTTCAGCTGACTATTTATTTTAATGATTTAATTGTGTCACCAAATCTGTAAAGTTATTTATTTATTCAACATTCAATAAACACATCCATTGAGTACTTACGATATGATGTGCCTGACACTCGCTAAGTGCCGATGATAACTAATGGAAAAGCCATGTACAGTCTCTACCATGAAGCTGAGTAGAATCCCTTTCACTGACAGTGGCCCTACTGATCACTGGGTAAGGAGAAGTTAACCAGCTTTCATCTGGTACTCAGAACCATCCTTTTACCAGCATGATTAATGGGTGGAAATGCAACCATCTTGAAGACTGGCCATGACCTCTCCTCAGGGTAGAACTATCTGTTCATGGGCGTGTACCTTGAGAGTACAGAGTAAACACAGGGAGGCTGGGTGGTGCAAAGTGCCCAGACCACACTTCTCAGCAGAACATGAGAGGAGAAATATCTTTATTTCAAATAAGAAGAAAATGAGAAAAAAAGCAAGAATAGAGGATGGAGGTGGGGACCACAGAGTTACTGCGAAACATGGGTGCGCTCAGAGAAGTGGGCTGGCACTTATGGAGACCATCGGCCAGCTGGATTTTGTATGTGTTTGGTTGGTACAAGCATTTGTTTTACTTCATGAAACAAGAACCCAGAGATATGTGTCACCATCAGGATATAAACCTTCTTCACCTTTCAGAATTCGTGGATGAATTGGAGAGAGGTTTAGACTTCCACAGAATGTGGGAACGAGAGTTCTAATCACTACCCCCAAGTTTTGTGGAGAACAAGAAATTTGCATTGGCCTAAGCTGTACTTGTGTCAGTCCATTCTTCATTTTTAAACAAATAAATACACCAGATTGGCTATATTTTAAGGTAAAAACTTTAGTTGGTTCATGGTTCTAAAGGCTAGTAGTCCAAAAGCATAGCCCTGGTATCTAGGGACAATTGCCATGTCTCACATCGACGTAGAATGTGAGAGGGCAAGGAAGTACATACAAACAAAACTATCTCTGAAGCTGTTCTAAAACCTAGCTTTGTGATAACCCCCCCACTCCTGCTAACCACAACAACACTGTTTATTCATGAGGCTCTGCTCTCGTAACCCCATCTCTGTCCATTAGGTCCCATCTCCCAACACTATACTGGGCATTAAGTCTGCAATGAGTAGGTAGGGGGGCACATTCGAACCATCGCAGCTGCGCTCCAGAAATGGACATGTGACTTTCTTGCACACTTCTTAGACTCAAGTCCCAGGTCTTAGAATTTGTGTCTTAGACCTATGTTACTAAATTATTTACAGCCTTTGGGACAGGAATCCTACCTTCCTCCATTCATTTATTTATTCTTGTATTCAATTCCTTCACTGATATAATTGATACCGAAGTTTGAATAAACAACGACTAAGACCCAGTCTCTTAAGTTGCTCATCGCCCACAGTGGCAATCCAATAAAACTTAAAACAGTCACAGTAGAGGGTGACAAGGGATACCTTAGAAATCTGTAAAACATAGAAGTCTTGTTTATCCCTTGAGTATCAGTAAGGTGACCAACACTCTTGATTTTCTCAGTATTGTCCTATTCCAGTTTTAGAGCTGAAAATTCCATGTCCTGGGAAACCCCCGAGACCCACACAAATTCATCCACAGCACTTTCCATGTCTGTGCCAGTGCATGCATGATTCATATTCAGAAACTTACTTTCACTTGCTACAGGCAGAGGTATATTTTAAGTAGATGCAAATATAAAACACAAAGTTATAGAGAAACATGACATGTTGAAGACAGAAACAGTTACTCAGTCTGCGTAGAGTGTCCTGGTTGTTTGAAGATTGTTAGGAGAGAGTTTGCTTGCTTGTTTGATGCAAATTAACAATGGTTAGTATGATGCATATTGTTATCTTCAAAGTAATTGCTCAGATTACTGGGTACAGGCATGCAAAATTGATCAAACAATATAAGCACTAACAGTTCTTTCAATGAACTAATAGAAATTAGTAGTACAATTATCTTAGCTATCTTGTATATATACATATACTTTTCCCATACTTCTTTTCTCTTTTCTTCTGCCTCAGTTGTTCTTTATTTTGAGAAGTTTCTTTCCTTTTCACTATATCTACTGTACGTTTTGGATTTTATTGACTCAGGTTCTTACACTAGGGAGACAATATGATGCTTACACATACAAATTTGAGTATGATCTCTAGTTGCATCCATTTACTGCTAAAAGCCTCAAGTTGGTATTTTTATACAATGGAGTACTATTCAACTCTAAGGAAAGAGTTCTACAAAAGATGAGGCATGAGCCAAATCATGAAGAATTATGCATTTCATGCAGAGAAGCAGCTAATAATGGTTAAACCTTATACAGTCTAAACAGGTATGCAAAAGTTCTATGCACAGAATTGATATAAATTTTATCTTAGAAGATTTACTCTGGAAAAGAGAAGTGGATGGATTGGAGACCAGCCAGTGAGCCTCTTGCCAAGAAGCCTGCTGAGCAGTATATTGAAATATTTGAAGGACAGGACATAAAATACTGAGCAAAGAAACGTGGTGAGGGAGAGCAGGGGCACATTCTGTGGATACTCAGAAGGAGAACACGATGAGTCTGTGGGGTGGGAATGGCAGGAATCAGTGAAGAGGTTAAGCAAGTCCCTGAGAGAGAGCCGCAAGTCTGGAAAGGAAGGAAAAATAGAGATCATAAAATGAATGACCATAAAAAGAGATAAAGAGTAGATTAGAAGCAAGGTCAACTAAGGTACAGCTCAAGAGAGATCCGGACATTAGAGGAAGGGGTTGACTCAGTGGGCTTGTGGGTGGTTTCACCCTGTAGAGCAGCATTGTGCAGGAGTCTGTCAGACACTGCATTTGACCTCCATCCTGCAAAGGGCAATTCTGTGATTTTTTTTTTTTGAGTAAAATAGTGCCTTTCATAATTGTTTCTAAACCTATGGCACATTCCATATTTACAGTAAGTGGTGATGCTAAGTTTTTAGTCAGTGCAAGCCACCATCACTAATATTAATATTCCCTACACAATATTTATTCATAGCTGAAAATTTTCACATCTTCCACTGCTATTCATTTCATTAGTTATTAGCTCATGGGTTCTGCAATGAACACAGAAAATACTTATTTTAAAAGAGTTTTAATATTTATATTAAAAGAATTTTAAGAGTTTTAAAGAGTAAATCATTAGATCAATTTAAGACAAGCATATGCGTGTATTTAATATAAATCCCAAACTCAAGCTTTAGTTTTTCATAAAATACAGAATGTTGTTTAAAATAAATTAGTATTCAAATATATACACATAATTTCCCTGGTACCATTTTCTTACATATAATCAATATTGTCTCTTTCATAAGGAATTTAACAAAAACCTCAATTGATAATTTATGTGTATTCTAGAGACTTTTATGCTACTGCATGTTAAAAATGGCTTTAATTTCTAAATTTTCATCTTTTTCAACTAATTTTCCTGTTGCAAAACTAATACTAAGGAATAATTGAGAATTTTCCTTCTTTTCCTCTTTTTTAAAATTTATTCATTCCTCAAGGCCATTTGAGCTCAGTGTACAATGATTCGCCTCAGCATTTAATAAACATATTTTAGCATATGTGATTTCAATCTCATATTTGTGCAATCATTTCAAGATAAATGATTTGGAGAGATCAAACTATTTCTACTGGTTGTAGCTAGTCACTCCTTAAAGTTAAAAGTTGTTTTCCAATTCAGATTGAGAAGGAATAATTTTCTTTTATTTCATCTGCTTCTTTAAGTCTACATGAAAGAACTAATACTTGTTGGGAAGAGCATCATTGCAGTTATTCAACCCAGTACTGGCAATACTCAAATTACCAGGTAAAAAGCCATATTCAGTATGTGTGGCAAAGGGTGAGCTACACTTAAAATAGGCCAGCTTTTGAAAACATTTTCAAAGTTAATATTTTTGCACTTAAATGCCATGTTTGACAATGGGTAGAGATAACTAGTGAGTTATCTTACTTGCAACAAAATTAGAAAATGTTTTAAAATGATAGATGCAGTAAATATTTTGCATTAAAACAAATGTAAGTTTTTCAAAATATTTGAAAAAATTAGGATACTTTTGTCTTGAACCAAATAAAAACTGGATCAATAGATACAGCCTTGTGACAAATACAGTTTCATTTACGCTGATGTACATTTCATTTGCAAGAATCTTTTCTCTCCAGATACATGATTTCTCTTCATATAAAATTGATGATGGCATAAATCTTTGTGAAAAGGCAGGATAAAATTGTTCCTCTTCAAAATGCCTTGGGTGTTGTGTGACTGTCAGGCTCGAAAGAGATTTTATATCCAGCACCTTTTACTGCAGTGTAATGAAATCTGCCATACAGTTATGTTGACAATAACAAATGATGAATAATTTTGATAAAATATTTCTTTCAAAAAATTAAGGACTGTCTACAAATCCATAAATTCTCTATCAATGCTAACATTTATCTTGACATGTCAGATATTAGGCTATACCATAATCAAATCATTAGCTATGTGCTATCATTTTTCATTCCATAGAATGTCAGTGGAACAGGACACAGTGTTCAATAATGTCATGGATTTAATAAAATAAGAAATGAGATAAGGACAAACCCTTAGCATAATTTCCATTCCTATAAAAACTCTTGTCGTAACTTTTACTTTGTATATGTCTTTTCAATTGTATACACCTAATCTTTTACCCTTTTACACAATTTATAAAGCCTTGATTATTAAAAAAGACACAAATCAGTTACATACTATATTTTCTTAGTTTTCTTCTGATTTCTTCCAATGCTTTAACATAAAAATATATTTATAAGTAAAGATTTATTTTGAAGGATTTTCTTGGATCAACACAATCATTATGATTATATTTTACATTTAATTGGCATGAAATTAGCTCATTGTAATTATCAAGTTTTATTCAATAACAAAACAATAAAACTCAAAAAACACTAAAGATGAAAGTAATGGCTAAGAGTAAAATACACAAGCAATAATAAGCTAGAAAAATTGCTAAATATGTTTCATTAGTAGTCATCATTTGACCTAGCACACTTAATACAAAAATTATTAGACCTGGAAATATATTTCCAACAAAATTTTCCCAGGTTCATTTTATTAATCTTCACTTGTTTCACTATCACCACAGGTTTCTTCAAAATATTAAGCTCCTTAGAAGATATTTCCTCAACATAGTTTTAAAAATAGTGTTGTAGGCTGGGCGTGGTGGTGCGTGCCTATAACACCAGCACTAGGGAGGCTGAGGCAGGAGGATTGCCATGAGTTCAGTACCAGCCTGGGTTACATAGTGAGTTTGAGGCCAGTGACAACTACACAGCAAGACCCTGTCTAAAATAAAAGAAACTTGCATACTGTTTTAAAAACAAATGGTTGAAATTATTGCTGAGAAATTTTAAAGCTACTTTAATTACTTAGACCTTCGTTAGCTATTACTTAGGAAAGGTAGAAAATAAAAACACTTGAGCAGTGGAGCCTAAATTTGTAGGGTACTTAAATAGTTGTTGAGTTGGAAATACATGTGGCGCTTCTGCCTGAGCTTCCCCTTCCTCCTCCCCTCTCACTTCTGCTGTGAATGGTAACTAAACATAGGGAAACGATCTCAACCTTCATTGGTCACAGAGTACTTTATTTTAGTTGAAAAGAGTTTTATTCCTACTAGAGTGATTCATCCAGTTAAGTCTGTGCTTTATACATTGTGGATTATTTTTTAATTTAAAATAGTCATATTTAGGTTGGTGCAGATCTATATTGCCTCCCTGGTGAATTAAATTCAGTCAACTTCAAAGATACAAACAAGGTCCATACCTACAATTTAGTCTAGCAATTTGCTTTAGTTAGGTGTTCGAATCAATTGCAACTACTGAACATGTAAGGAAAGCAGCTACGGAAAGCATAAGTTGGGTGCGGTGGCACACACCTACATCCCAGCATTCGGGAAGGCCGAGCAGGGGGACTGGGTCCAATCTAGAAGAACTCCGATAATAGAAAAGGTAAGGTCTGGAAATGTAACTCATTGCAAAGGCCCTGGGTCCAGTTCCCAGTAAAAAATGAATAAGTGAGCAAGATATAGACTTAATCCCAAATTCCTTTCCATTGTTTCAGACAATTATAAATCATCCAAACAATTACAGTTTTTTAAAATTTTATTTTAAAGACAAAAGAATGGAGACATATGACAAAATTATACAGTATATAGAAGGGAATTAGCACTGGATGTTGTATTACATAATGTTATCTTCACATTAGTTAACACAAAAACATTAAAGAGAAGATAGTAGGGAATTTGCACTGAATGCTGTATAATATAAAGTTATCTTCACTTCTGTTAATATAAAAATGATTGAGGAAATACAGAATTATAGAAAACATAGAAGGGAATTAGCTCTGGATGCTGACCAACATAATGTTACCTTCACCTTTGTTACTCAGTTACACAGATGATGGTCCAATTAATCATTCAATTTTTCTCCTCCCTCATCTCTGTTGCCCCACCACTCAATCAGTTATCTTCCCTGTGATAATAACTGTACTCCTGGGTTTATCTATACCCCTGGACTCTCTCCTTGGGAAGAGATATAGCTGCCTCAGACTATACTATAACATATATGGGTGTATACAAACTGCCATGGTCGGAGATGGAAAAGCACATATGCTCACAGCAGACTGCCTGGCTCCACCCCGTCGCCATGCTATGGGTGGGGGTGGGTCCAGTCCGTGAGGTGCCCTCAGCGGGGCCCTCAGTGGAGCAGCTGCGGGGCCCACAGCGGAGCTGCAGCAGGGCCCTCAGCAGAGCAGCCGCAGGGCACGCACCCCCGTCAGGGCGCCCTCAGCGACCCATTTGACTCTGTCCCATTGCCTTGATGCCAGAGGCCCTTTCTTCTCCTCCCACCTCCTTCTGATCTCCAGCATTACCGTTCCCCACCCCTTCCAGCTGGGCACTGGACAAACTTACAATGCTTGGTATAAGGGCTTGAAATCTCTCGGCCCATTCTCACTGTGTTAGTTCAGGGTATGAACTGAGACTAAAGATTAGTTCTAGAATAGAGTTGGAGGATTTTTCTTGCATCTGCTGTATGGAGTATGTTGTTGTTTTTCAGACTCCCAGTCTGCTGCTTTTCTTCTAATCCATCGCTATGGGTTCATGCAAGATTCATATGTGCTAGCTGTAAGGAGACCCTCTTGGTGCTCACATTAATAGTTTGGGGTGAGTCCTGAAGTCTGTGGGTTCATCCCATTGTTGCCAGGAAGAGGAGGTGCTTGCCAAAGCCCCCGAGACTCCAGGTGCTCCCAGAAAGAGTTCAGGGCGGGAGCTGAAGCCCAGTAACTCAGTTCATGCTTCCTGCCTGATGCTGGAGTGAGAAGGGCGTGGGGCCGTGTGATCCACCTCCATCTGCAGCTCTCTCTTACTGTTGTGCCCCAGTTCCCATTTGTTCCTTGGCTGGATCCCTGGGATTTGCTGTGGCTCTGGGGTCGCTGCCGATGCACCCCACCGCTCCCCACTGGCAGCCGCCCACACCGACACATAGACAATTAAAGAACTACAAAATTACACCGAATAAAGAAGGGAATTATCTGTGAATGCTAATTTACCTAACGTTACTTTCCCAATTATTACTCTTTATACTGGTGGTGGCTCGCTTGAAAATTCAAATTCTTTCCTCCCTCATCTCTGTTGCTCTACCACATACCTCTGAACTCTCACCTTGGTAGGAGACATAGCTGCCTCAGACCATACTATACAAGCTGTCCTGTTTGGGGTGGAAAAGCACCCATACTCATCATAGACTGCCTGTCTCCTCCCCCCCTTTGTACTGCATAGGGTGGGGGGGGTGAGTGGGTTCTGTTCCCCCTCTATGGCGTCACTTGTCAACCCCCGGTGGGGCCGCCCAGGCCCATAGAGCCGCCCACAGACAGAGGGGCCACCCAGGCCCACAGAGCCGTCCGCGCCTGCAGCCGGTGCCTGTACTCCAGGTCTGCTGCTCTTCATCAAACATGTTGCTATGGGTTCTTGCAAAGTTCATATGTGTAAGCTGTAAGTAGGTCCTCTTCGTGTTGTTAATAGTGTGGAGTGAGTCCTGAAGTCCGTATAATCGTCCCATTATTGACAGGAGAATTTGTTGATTACTCCCGCCGCCTGGTCTCTCCGTGCTCACAATGAGATTTCAGGGCAGGAGCTGGAGCCCGGCACCTCGGCTCCTGCTCCCCACCTGGTCCCGGAGCGCTGCAATCGCAGCTCCCTCCGCTGTCCGCTCCGTCCCCTCAGGGCCGCTGCCCGTCCCTGCTGCTCCCCACTCACCCAGTAAAGGGGTGGGGGAGGGGATCGCCTCGGGGCAGACGCAGGGTCGGTGCGGTGAGCTGTTTAGACTGATTCCCTCCTGTCTCCCGGCGCCGATTAGGGATGTTTCTGCAGGGTCAGGTTTCTGTTTCCCTGGGTGCTGTAATTTCTCGTCTTTGTCCTGGGTTTGACTACTGCTCCCGTCCGCCATTGCATCTTCTTGTAGCTACGCTCTCTCCTCTGACCCTCTCTCGGAACTCCATACTCCCCCGGCCGAGCTGGGAGGCTTCCATGAGGGTAGGTCTCCGCTGAAGCTGCGGGTGCCGGGACGAGGGCGTGAGCTAAAGATGTGTGTGATTTGGAGCTGTCGTTTCTCCGTCCCGCCTCCCTCCGAGTGCGCCATGGCGGACCTCCGATCCTTTCTTCCCGAATAGGTCCTTCTTATTCTTTCCAAGGATTTCAGTTCCCATTTCAAATCTTTCCCGAGTTCAAGGTGCCCACCTCTCTCCTTTTTGCCCTTCTCTTATTGCTATATTTCTTTGTCTAGGTGGGATTTCTGGGAGAGATTCTTCCTCTGCTTCCTATCCGGTTGCCATCTTGTTAAACGGTCAAACAATTACATTTTTCTCTATACTTCACAGACTTTTTGCCATGTCTGGGATTCTTCAACAACAGCCAGCACTGGGCACTGAGCTCTCCACCCTATTTCCTGTCCTTCTATAGCGCATGAAACATTATATTTGTTTATAAGACAACAAAATACGCACGATATGGCTGAAAATTTCAATTTCCTAGTAATCATGTTTTCATTTTCATTTCAAATACTGTATTTTCACACTGACAGAGCCTCTTTCATAAAATGTATTAATATCCTTCATAATTATTTAAAACACTTATTGAGAATTTATTATGCCAGAAAGTTCTGGCACCTAGCTATAGAGTGTATATATGATAATGTAAAATGTACAAATAAAATTATAATTGAAATGTAAATATTGATTATTACAAAATGCAAAACAGAAAAATTTTTCTATCAAAATAATCAGTTCAATCAGATTGTATGCATACTTTTAACAGTTTTATACTTGATATGAACCACATAAATTAAATATACATATTTATATATCTGAAAATATTTTAACATTTTCACACTAACATATAGTCTTATTGAAATAGTTCATCATATAGTTTCACTTTTTCTGGGAATGACACATACATTCTTAACAACTTTATCATAGAATCTCAGAACATTTGTTCCATACCGAGATGGTGGCCCTTGTAAAATGATACAAAGTCCAGCGAATACCCAAACTGAGATGATGTGCCAGTAGAGTAAGCACTGTCTATAACTGATTCCAGAATACTCTTTGCTTTGATTCCACTAAATATACCAGTTGCAAATAATCAATGAATTAAAGATATGAAAATTTTCATAAACTATTTTCTCCTTTAGTTAATATATTGAATAAATTGATTTATTGAATGGATAGATGAGATGAATGAATCGTGGTGATCAAAGGACACTGAATCTGGTTTATACTCTAGAACATCGGGAAGGAGGCTCCCAACACTTACATTACACACAAAAAATTACTGTCAAGCAAATATTGACTCTCTTAATGTTGTTCTCAAGCTATTTTCACCACAGAATTCGAGATCAAAGTGGCGATTACAGTAAAAATATCAAAGTTAGTATGGGAAACCATTTATATTTGTAGTTAATCATGTCAGCAGGGAAAATTAAACTGTCATTCTAACTAAAGGTGAATGATTGCTAACATTTAATCTAATCATCAAAAAGATCTCCAATCTTCTTTTTATTTTGCTATTAAAAACCACAAAATGTATAACCCTACTAACAACAGAGAATGGAAAACTAGAACTGTGAGTAAAAATCAAAATGTATCAAATAATGTCCTTCTAGCATGATTTCTTTAAACATGCATACTTTGAGTTTTGTATCCATTTTATATGAATCAGAATTCAGTAATTCTTATTTTAAAAGATATTGCATGCACAGAAACTTAGGATAATGCTAGTAGTATGGTGAACTTTTAATATAGAAATAATCTAAGAAATATATGTATGATATATACAGAGATTTTTCTTTTGTGTGTGTATGTGTGTGTGTGCACATAGACATCCACATTTAGGAAAAAAGCTCTTTGCAATTCAAATGGAACTTTGTGTAAATGCTGTGCATAGTTGGAAATATTTGATACAAAAAATTATTCTTGGTATAGATCTCTTAGAAGTTTACATTATACACTTAAATTTTCAAGGATTTTTTAGAGATAGATCTGGTAGTTAATTACTGATACTAATGTATTGCAGTCTCAGTAGATTTTCATGTTAAATTGACTAAAAATACTGTAAAACTAAAAATACTCCTGATAGTATTAGACTTTTTAGAGGTTTATATCATAATAAGTTTATTGTAAGGAATTTTGGATACCAGTATTCTAGTGCCATAATTAAGTTTATTAAGTTTGCTGGTCATAAACAATCGCTCTTCTTCTGTGAGTCTGTGAAAGATTAAATCCTTCTCTCTAACTTACTTTTAGTTTTCATATTCCATAATTTTAAGACTAGAAAAGAGAACTGTGAGGTTTCAATGTTTTTATTTTATTCAAATAAAAACATAGATTTCCAAGGTAATCATAGTCTTTTTTTAGTGAATTCTTTCTTAGTGAGTTCTTCATTTTTTGACAAATTTGATTTTTATGTAGATCTGAGAGAGTTAGTCATTTGGATTATGATTTGGGTAGGAAAAAGGAGAGGTGCTGATCCCAAACCACAGAAAGATCCTGCCCTCAATGCTGTCCTGGAGCCTTGTCCCAAAGATGCCTGGCACAGAGTCAGCCCCTTTGGCGGGGGACAGAGGCTGAGGTGGCCAGGAGGGCCAGTTGTTTGCTAAACTCAGCGATGAGTTCACTCTCTCACTCTCCAGATGCTTATACAAGAAAGTTTAAAATTGTAAAGCTATGTGCAAGGCTAGCTATTTTAGTTACAAAATCTTACATGTGACATTATTTAACTCTTTGAGAAGATGAAATCATCTTTGTACACAAATCCACTTGAATTTTGTAGTCCAACATCTTCAAAATAGAATCATTTCACTCTCTCTCTTGAGATAACTGTTTCTATATTGAATGAAGTGACACTGTTTCTTCAACGTACATTAGTGGTTCTCCTCAAAACAGAGAGAGAGAGACTGAGGAAGAATGGAAAGGACCAGCATATTATTAATTTTAAACCAGTCACAGTATCTCAGGCATTTTAATGAGAAAGTTCAGGACTTTGAAACATGAAAATAGTATTGGTGAAGCTTACCTAAGATAGATACACGTGATAAAAGAGACAGAGCGGGGCTAATCCATATAGAGTGCAAACACATTAGTCAGAAGTGAGAGGGCTCAGGAGGCCTTCTCAATGTGATGGGACCTAACCATCCTCCACAACTAACTGCCATGTGAAATGGTTCCACAGTGGACTCTGGGACTGAAATAAGAAGATGCCTGGTGATAAGGCACACAAACAATTCACCATCTCAGTAACTGGTTTAGTTCTCGTCATTTTTGAAGTGTTCTGTTTTGTTCTGTTCTGTTTTGTCTTTGCCTGGCACATTCAGACAATTCCAAGTTCTGAACAGTCCCCTAAAACTTTCACTTATTAACCACAACACTGCTTCTGAGAACAATCCGGAGGCACAGAGGCACAGAGCTAGTACATTTTAGTGGACTCTTTAAAAAACATGCCTTGGCTTACCTATAAAAAATCTCTGATAATTTATGTTTTCAACACAAACTCTTACATTAGAATACACATAACCCCCACAAATAATTTTTTCTCCTTCTCTCATATTTCACGCAACAAAGAAAGCCAGAGATTTGAAATTTATATAACCCCAAACTGTGTTTTACTAACTGATCTTGGCAAGCTTAAAACCCTGGAAAGTCACAATTTACTCCTCAAGCGGTGATCCTGGACAGCTCAGCGGCAGAACGCAGAACAGGATATCCAGCTATTGAGCCGGCTGCCGGCCCAGGTGTCCCGTAGTACAGCTGTGCCCAGGGCGCGCAGGAGGGCAGCAAGGCGCAGGATGACAGGTCCTCTCCTCTGCTTCCCTGGAGAGGGAGCAGGGTGTGCTGTGCTGCTCCTCTGCCGACACAGCACTTCCAGCAGCCGTGGAAACAGGGCCGGCCTCTCACAGTAAAGGCCACCAGAGAAACAAATCACATATGAGATTCAGGAGGTCCCATCTCAAGCAGAGCTGACTCTGGAAAAACAGTTTCAGTTTTATTATTGTACAAAGTGAGACTTAACACTGTGGAGAGAGGGCATTTATAGCCAACTGTGTTGCACCTCTCTTATCTAAATGTGTAGAGCAAAGAAATGATGGTAGAAGGGTAGGCTCGGAGCAGATTCTTCTGCCCTGTGCTAAGTGCTGCAGAGCTGGAACTTCCACAGTCAGGAAGCACCAGGTCCTCTCCCTAAGGCAGTTCTTCTATTTCCTTTTTCACGTCTTTGTGTGTGGTGTGTGTTTTGTGAGGGTTTTGTTGTTGTTGTTTGCTTTTGGAGATTTTTTTTAGAAAAATTGGTTATTATTCAGGATAAGAGATCCTCAGAACATTATTATTCAGAAGTCTGTTCATATTTATGAAATGATTTTTCCAATAAAAAATAAAAGATGGCTAGAGGAGGGTTAGAAAAAAACTTCTATTCCATAATCGATAAAATGTAGATCGATGACAAAAATATTTTTAAAAGTTTTTCTGTCAAGTGTTGTTAAAGAGTACAAACTCAGAAAAAAGTGACTGTCTTCTTCAAATCTGAGGCTTTTACTTAAGTTTATAAAATAAATTATATATATGATTAATCAATGATAATTAATAGGTTATATAAGATTCAAAAACACATGATAGGCAGACAGATGCTTGACAGAGCCATGACAATTTGCTAGCTGAACAAACAGCACCTAAAATTGTACCTTTAATGTGTGTGGTGCTTTGGGCATCTATAGATCTGCGTATGTATTAAACCTGAACATTGCAATTGTATTCTCTTGTAACCTGACAGGCATATTGATTAAAATTCAAACTACTCTAAAAAGTTATTCTGGGGCTGAGGATATAGCTCAGTGGAATAAGCGCTTGCCTAGCAAGCGCAGGGTCCTGAGTTCGATCCCCAGTACCACAAAAAAAAAAAAAACGAAACAAAAATAAAAAGTTATTCTGAAACTCTCGAAACAATTGACTATTTCAAAATCTTGTCAGGTTATTATTATTATTATTGATCTTGAGACTATAATTAATGTAGATACATCAAACAGACATTTTAATTAACTTAAATAACCAGTATTATTGTTGTTTTCCTAAAGTTAAAAAATTCACTTTGGAAATAAATATCAAATCATTGTAAATTTGTAAATGCAAGAATGACTATTTGGTTAAATAAATCAACTCATCGGTGAACACCATTGTTGGTGAAGCATGCTGAGCCACCTTAAACTTTGGGGAACATGAGCAGGAATGATCATCAAAATACACTTTGCTCTTGTCCCTGAAATGTACTTTATCCAGATATTGGTTTTTCCTCTTACTAAACAAATGATGATTTACTCAGAAAACTGTCCTATTCTTTGCATCTCAGTAGTATTGATATAAATTAAAAAGAAGACATTTTATGTCCTTTAGTACACAGGCAAGTTATACTACTTCTTAACTGTGTTATGTTAGGAGTTAATTTTCTACACACTAAATCATTTGAAAACGCAGAATTTTTTTCTCCTTCAGGGGGACTCCAGTAGCAATTCCATGCTACTTCCCAAACTTAGGGTTTTCTCTTTGTTTAACTGTGTGTACGCTAGTGCTTTATTTCAGTTTATTTCTTACAAACATTCTTAACACAGAAAAAAATAGAAAATTTGAAGTTATTAATGTTCTCAATTATCATGTTTGACTATATTTTCTGTCAACCAACATGCATCTAAACTTTTGCAGTCAAAATCCACATGGCTTTTGTACCCTGAGTCTCTTAATCAATCCCTACTTCCAGATGGAGTACTCATTCTTCTGACTTTTCATTCTAAAGCACTGAATCCATTTAGTCTGCCATGGATAATATGTATGGATACTTATTTTCTCACATCTCCACTGTCATTGGATATTATTGAAAAGTAAAAAATAAAACTGTGGTCCAATTAATTTGTTCAAATGTGTTGCCTCAGTTCTTTGGCATTTCTTTGTCTCTATAAAATTCTTTATTGACCATCTGAATTATCTTCCCAACATTATTCTTTCTGTACAGTTTTCAGTGCCTTATTCAATCTATTTAGATTTTAATATCTCAATATTATTAACCATTTGTTTTTACAAATGAAGCACATATTTTTCCTCATAGTTATTTGCAAAACAGCTTTTCAGTAGGAGGATGGGTGGACATTCGAGTTAGACAAACTTGGCTTTCCAATCTAAAATCCCTCATTTACTAGCTTTGTCACTTTGGACATGCTATCAGAGGTCACAAAAACTTAGTTTTATCATAAGGAAGGCACACTCTATGGACCTAAGTACAAAATAATATGTAGAATATTAGAAAATACAATTGACAATAGCTCTTATTATTTTATTTTTATAGTATTTTTAGCATTCAGACCTTCCGATTGTTGTGAAATCAAATCTCTCTAATTTGTAAGACAATGTATATAAACTGTTGAAAACTCAGACTCAAGATGTATTCTCAAGTTGGAAAGCTGGCTCTGTTTTAGTAGTTGTTTGAATTTATTTAAACTTTCAGAGCCTCAGCTTTGAGACAATAAAATAAAGCAATGCTTATAAAATGTCTACTACAGTGCTTCACATGGAAAAACAAATAATAAACAAATGTTAGCTTTTACAGCCATGAAGATGATGATTATCTTTCTGCCTTTTAGTGTTCTTCCTTTGACTTGGGTTTAAGTAATTGCTCAAATAGCATGAGAATGATCTTCTGGTTTTCACAATATGAAATAATCTAGCTTATTCTCATAGTCTATCTTTACTACATTTTTACACCAGAGCTCTCAATAGAGCTCTTTAAACTAAGAAAGATTTTTCTTTTACCCCCCTTTGGTAAAATATCCCTAACTGGGTAGGGTGTTTCAAGCAATCTCTTAAGATATTTCTGTAATACTGTCTTTTATATCTGATATCTCAACAAACACTTTGTGTTCAGCCGCACTGAACACTGGGGCGTTTTTTCATTTTCCTGTTCATAATCTCCAAGATGAAAATGAAAGTCCTAAACAAAATCATCTCCAAAACTTGACCTCTAAAACAGAGGCACAGTTCAGTTCAAGTGAACAGTGTACTCCAGAACAGAGCCCCAGAGTGATGCAAGAGGGACCTCTCCCCAGGGTGTGCCCAAGGAAGCAGAAGGGGAAGCAGGCACGTTTCAGAGCATGTGGTACAATCACAGGAGACACTGTCTTTGCACTCAGAAAATAAGAATTGTAAGGAACCTGTGCTGACCTACCAAATGCAAGGATTTGAAATCAGTTGCTTAGATGCTGAGGTGGTAACAATTTGTGGATGGGCTTTTATCAATTGGCAAATTGATACTTTGGACATAAATACAACAAAGAGCAAGAGTTTCGGAAGATCAAGCAAAATGGCTTTTAAATGACATGCTATCTATTTTCCATGTCTTTGGAACAAACAGTTTGTCAAGATAATTTTATAATATGGAGTGTCAAGATTTATACCTGCGAATCAGACCTTCATTTTCATTACATCATTTAGGGTTGTTCCCTTCTTTCCTGTTCACTGATTGGATCTTGATTGGTTAGTTTCTCTTTGAATACTTGAATTGGTCAGCAGTTGTACTAGTTAGCCAAGCTCTAAACATATTACTTTTAGCCTCTGGTTACAAAACTTTCCATTGGTCAGTGATGAATTTATGCAGGGCATTATTCAAGCCTCCAAGGTATGTAAATGTGATAGTTTTCAGAAGTAATCTTTTTGTCACTAAGCAGTCACAGGGCAGCTAGCCTGTGGTCCTCTCCCTGTGATATCACCTAAATTCACTAGTTTCAGCTGGGTCACTAGAGACCTGACTGTCTCACCTCCTTATTCAATGTGCTTTATATAGAAGATGGGACTCTTTCTTCAACCATAATTCTCAGTTATCCTGAAATGTATGTAGATTTAATGCAATCTACTTCTGATTTAGAGTTCACTAGTTCATCTCTTTGTAGGAAGGGGAGGTCCGGGGATATAGCATAGCAGTACAAGCACCTGCTTGGCAAGCACATGGTCCTGGGTTCAAGTCCTATTACCAGAAACAGGACAGGAAACAAGAACATGCTTATTTAAGATATAGAAGTGATACTTAACCTCCACATGATATAGAGGAAATATTATAACTCCCAACATATAAGTTGTCAGATACACTGAGTTTGGGTTTCCCTAAATCAAGGAATGAATTCTGAGGAATAACAGAGGTTAAGAAAAGTAAATAGTTATTGAGAAAAAGACGGCTCCTGCTTGAGAAGAATAGGAGGGGTCCTGAGTGGGTTGCCAAGGACACCATTTTTCAGGGGAAGTTCTATAGAGCGCAATCCCATGGATACAGTGTGGGTTACAGCTATGATCAACCAATAAGGTTATAAGTATAGTGGCTTAGGCCATAATGACCCAGTGAAGAAGCAAATCATGTAGCAGCTGTACATGGAAAGAACAAAGAACTTTTCAGAAAGGGATGAGTCCAAGGGTCTTGGTCAGCCACTGAGGTGACTAATGTCTTTCTACATGTTATTAGATCAAGCATTGCAATTTATCTTATTCCTTGACAGGCCATTTCATTTAGTCTTTATCTTGAGGCCTTGGCTCCAACAGATACACCCATAGCCTCAGTTGTAATGAGTTTCATCTTTGCACTGACTCTCTAGTGGCCCTAACACTGTCTGACTGCCTATAATACGGATACCTAACTTAGCTATCATATTTCCCCCCTTAAGAGGTACTTCTAACTGCTGTGGGGGGCAAGGCGTGATGTTGTGATGTCCATTCTGGCTACTCCAGGCTTAAAGGGGCCATAGTTGTGACGGGAGTCAGTGATACTCTCAAGAGCATCTATCTAAAGGCCCTTGATATACATCAGGGGTTCTCATCTTGGGCAGGAACATAGCTTTAAGCCTGGAGGAGACAAAGATAAAGAAATCATTAAGAATACATAGACTAGGGGCTGGAGGTATAGCTCAGTGGTGTAAGTGCTTGCCCGCTAAGCGCTAAGGCCCTGAGTTCGATCCCCGGTCCCGGGGAAAAAAAAAAAAAGAATACATAGACCAAATAATAAGATCAATAAAACTATTATGAGTACAACCAAGAAATGTTTGCATCAGAAAGAACCAATAATAGCCTCCCACTAAGAGGACAAGAAGAAATTTCAGGGAATTTCAGAATTGGACATGACATTAACCTGTCATTTAATATCGTGAACAGCCACTGAGATATCAGCAGAAGGATCTAGAATAAAACACAACCTTCATCTTTTATAATGGCCCAAGTAGCCCCTTGCACTGCAGTTAGAATGTCTAATGCCATCTGGTTTTGGAGTATGGCTTGCCTCATTAATTTTGCGTCTTCATTTAGGAGAGACCAAGGTTCATGGAGTATAATTAGTCAAGACCTCCATGTGTTGCATGACATCATCGAATCCTATGGGAAGGACAAAGGTAGAAGCCAATGATCACACTTGTGAAACACACATCTAGACCATCAGTGCCATAGGCAGGATAAGTTTGCATGTTTGTCGATACTTTTGACACCGCTACCTTGTAACCACACAAATCCAAGCATGCATCTCCAAATCTAAGCATGCATCTCCCTATCCATCCAGGGGGCATCCAGGGCCACATATTGGTTCTATAAGATAAATGAATGCCATTGGGAGCTTCCCATCTGATTCCAAGGCAATTAAACCAGCCTGTTACAAAGCAGTTTTTGACCTGTAAAGTTATGGTGTGTGACATTGCTAGGGGAGTGTCCATCCCAAGTATTTATAGAGTTAAGACAATGAGATAAGAATGATTCCTTTGTTCACAACATAAGGTGGCCTTTCTACCACTTTATGTTGGAGTTAACCGCATATAATTGTCCCATATCTGAAAGTAGCCATCTTTATACATATGATTGTTAGCTATCAAAATAGGGGTCTTACTCTTACTTAATAGGGGTTCTACTAGTTCCTGCAGAGCGGCCTCAGTGATATTCTTGAAAAAAATTCAATTATGTCCAGGATCATTAAGGGTGGAGTTTATAGGCCACCCAGTTACCTTGTGAGTGGCCTAAATTATGAACTTCTGAACTTTTTTATGTTTTGTCATTGTAGTCTTGGAGTTTATTCCAATCATCTCCTTGAAGTGCAGATATCAACCAAAAAGTTCTAACATACTTGACTAGGAAAGCAGCCCACATATCCAGTAAGAGGTTTGTTGTAACAATGCTGCATATTCCTGTGCCCACACTAGAAAGGAATTGTACTCTCCTTTAATGGCAAATAATTAGTACAATGACTAAGAGTAACATCTTAAATTTCTTCTCTGAAGATTTTGTTTTATTTTCAAACAAGAATTTGAAGTGTTGTACGGGCTCACAGGAGTATTTGAATGGGTGCTCATACTCAGTGACAGTCTCTGGTTCCCAGGGCTTGAGTTGGGTGCAGTGTATCCAGAAGCCCAGGCCTGCTACCTTGACAGCTGATGGAGTTGGCAGGATCACGGTGTATGGCCCTTCCCAAGTTGGTCCTAGGAAGGTGATGATGAGGAAAGAGATCTTACCCGTAACAGATCTCTGGGGTGGGATATGGGATTTCCCTTCTATGTAGGCTGAGGTTCTGTTAGCTGCTGAAGAGACTGTTGGAATTTAGCCAGTGAGGTGACATCTTTTAGTAAGCCATCTGTTTCTCTATCAAAAAAAAAGTCATTAGTGAGAAAGGGGCATCCATAAATAATTTGAAAAGGACTGAGGTCTAGAATTTGAGGTGCGTTTCTCACTTTGAGAAGAGCTGCAGTCAGGAAGTGTGGCCGCTATAGGTGGATTTCTTGAACCATTTTGAAAAGGTTTTCTTTAGCGTCTCATTCATTTTTTCTACATTTTCCAATGATTGTGACCTTCATCTATAGTGAAGTTGTTAGAGCATACCCAGTACCTGAGAGACACCCTGTGTGACAGTTGCTTTCAAAGAAGGCCTGTTATTGTAGCAGAGTTTTGTTAGTTGGCCAGATAATAGCTCCTGTTGTAGTTCTGGTTGCTTCTGTCTCCTAGAAACAGCTGATGCACACTGTATAAACCAATTGAAGACAGACAAGTACTCTGCTTCTTTCTTGCAATCCCATAAAACCTCCCTCCCTAAGCTTTCAGGGGTGGATATTTCTGTGAGGATTGATTTCTCATCAGTGCCCATCTTATATTAAATAAATCTGCCTCCAAATCCTGGGTGTCATTACACAGCTTCTGTTTGTCATTGCATTATCACTCTGTAAAATCTTCAGGAATTCAAATCTGGGCATAATTTGTGAGACCAAAACCTTTACCACCTCTTGTCCCTTTTCTGCTCTGTAAGGGAAGGCCTTGACTCAGTTGGGGAAAGTTCTATCCAAACCAATAAGTATTGTAGCCTCTTACTCGTTGGTGTAGAGTAAAATCTAGCTGTCAATCTTCCTCAGAGTATCTACTCATGCCTCGGTATACCTGAAGAGACTATAGTCCAGGTAAGAGTATTGCTCTTTTGGTGAAGTCCACATGTCTCAACTATCTGTTGTATTGTTTGAGAAAGTCCCTTTCCTGTGAATAACTTTGAGGCCATCTATTGGGTCTTGTCTCTTCCCAGATGAAAGATTTGATGTAAAGACTTAATAATTTTTCACTGACTAGCACAAGGAAGGAACAATTTACCATCACCTGTCTGTAACCATCCCGATGAATTATCACTCATGGGAGAGAGCCCGTTTGATTTCTGACTGAGAATGTTTGAGCCAAGTATGATCAAGTGACCTGTCCCAGATGAGGGGGGCCAAAAGCAGAGGGCCCTTGAGCAGCTTTTTTTGCTGCTATGTAAGGTGGAGAATTGCTTGTTCACTGTCATGTCACAGCCTGACATTGCTGTCAGGCTCCACTCTCCTTTCTGGTAGAAATGTTGCAGGATGTGAGGAGGAACCTGTCTTTATTTGAAAGGCTGGTATTCTAGAAGTAAAGCCTCGTATTTAACAAGTCTGATGGTCATAGGCTCCCTTTGAAAGATGTTGTTGCATGGGTATTATAGACTTTAAGTGAATTTTGTGCCCGTAAATTATGGATTATAGGAAATAGTCCT
The DNA here is from genome assembly GCA_004027595.1 of Dinomys branickii. Classification (NCBI taxonomy): domain Eukaryota; kingdom Metazoa; phylum Chordata; class Mammalia; order Rodentia; family Dinomyidae; genus Dinomys; species Dinomys branickii. Next base: position 67,540 of record PVLD010000733.1, on the reverse strand, counting down.
TTTTTAACTTCAAGCCTTAGAGAGTACTTTCCCTGGTGAGGAAAAACTGTTGGATCTTTGACATGTATTTGCACCAGGGAAGCTCCTATTGCTCTTTTTATTCTACATTTATTTGCCCATACTTCAGGATTTATTTCTGTTTCCATGGTGGGAAGGGAGCATACATGACCTGGGTGTATATATATTATAGTGTTCAAACAAGATACCTCTCCCCTGGAGGGGAACTGGACTTTCAGGCACAATTAAAAGGACTGAATAAAGAGAAAGCCACCCTAGTTACAGCCTAAAGGCTGTGAAAAGGAGCAAGTCATTTCCTTTCCAATGGTACTTTTCATTGGTGTGTGATGGCTGGAAGGAAGACCAGGGTTGAAAAGAAGGACAGAGAGACACACACCAGTGTCCATAACAGACTTGTTTCTTCATCCTCAGTACTCATGATTACCCAGGGCTCCTCCATGGAAGTAACAGTCCAGTCAGAAGGAGAAGGCAGAGTCCCCGGGAACCTTCAGTTTAGTTGGACCAGCTGATAAGGTGGGTCTGAGCTCTAGGGCCTCTGCTTCCAAGGGCAGCCCAGCTTCCAGTGGTCACCTTTGCAATCAGGGCATGGGCTAGGGGGCTTCTTGTTATGACAGTGCTTACCACAGCCCCTCTTAAGGTGGCCTGGTTTACACAGCAGTAGCAGGTGAATTTAATCATTCAGTTCTTGGATCCCTGACAGTCAGACTTAGGGTCTATTTTAAGGCTGCAACAAGACAGACATTTTCTCTTGGTGTCTGTTTTCTCACATTGGCCTTCCCCAGGTCTCAGTTATGAAACACTGAGGAGGCAATTTTGACTAAACTATCAAGTGAACTATCTGTAGCAAAAACCCTCTTCTGTAGTTTGTGTTCTAGTACCTTGGCATGGGGTACTGACTGGGTAATGAACTTGTCCCTAAGAATAATTTGTTCTTCTATCAAATCAGGACCCAGAAATTTACGTTTTCCCAATGCCTCTTGTAAATAATCCAAGAGAGCAGAGGGAATCTCATCTTTCTCCTGATGAATATGCAACAAATTGAAATTAGTAGAAAGGCTTAATTCTCACCCATCGTAAACCTTCAAGAATGTATGTCTGAATATGTTTCCTATTCCAGTCTCCTGTCTGGTTGGTAGGCTAATGGGGTCTTGTGCAGGGACTACTTGGGCTTGAGGCTAACTGTTCTGCTGGATGACTAGCTTCTGGCCTTCTAAAATTAGAAGTATGATATTTGTCTCCAAATGCAGTAGCTTGCAATGCTGCTTGTCTCTCCTTAGAAGTCAATGTTTGATTAAAGAGTTACATTACATCTTTCGAGTCTAGTTCATAGGTCTAAGTCCTCTAAAGACCTAATGTACTTTTCAAGTTCATTTGATGAGTTTCCTACACTTTATTTGATCTATTTGAGGTCAAGGAGAGAAAAGAACATGTGGACACAAGTATGTATGAATTTGCCATTTCCTCCCTGTACCTTATATTTTATTTTGAATACAAATAAGAATTATTTCTTAATGCAAAAAAGTCTGAATGTAAGGTAATTGTGGCCATTCTCTCTCTCTCTCTCTCTCTCTCTCTCTCTCTCTCTCTCTCTCTCTCTCTCAGTACAATTCTAGTTGTGAAATAGTATCATAACACTTCCTTCTGCATTGCATTCTGGCTGTAGGGTGCAGGCAGGCCATGCATGGGTGAAGAAAAAATATTAAATGGCTCCTTTTTAATATGTAAGGCTTGAATATTTTCCAGTGATTATGAGTAGACTCCAAAGCAGTAGAAGATTTTGAGACTCTCCCATCTGAAACACAAGAAAAGAATTGGCATCCCTTTTAATTTCTACCCAACTTCTGTATTCCCAAAGTGTTTCTTGAGATTAACTGCTATAGAGCAGGTGGCTGCCATTTGTAGAGGTGAAGCTAAAGTCAGGTTGGAGTAGCTTCCTTTACCGATTTGAGACTCTATCTTTCTCAGAAACTCATGCTTCTAACTCTAGTATGTGTTTCTAAAAGCACAAACCAGAAGTGATTCCAGCTGTAACAGTCAGGTTTAAAGAAAGAAGCACTGTTAGCAAAACCAATAATCAAGAGACATGAACCACTGCTTTTTAATTTCTTGAAAGAGAATGGGGAGAAAAGATCAAAGGGCAAAGTGATTGGAACACTTTCCAGCCTGAAAAAGAGATTAACTCAAGACAGGTAGAGGCAAGCATCTACCTAATCACCTAAGCAAACTTCCTTAGCAGCAACACAAGGTTAAATTTTCTTTAAAGTACACTCTACAATTTCTATATCTCGATATCTGTAACACCCTTATCAAGCTCACAGGTCAAAAATTAAACCCATTGCCCAGCAATCACAAAGTACATGTTAGTAAAGGTATATTTATGAGTTTTTCGTATGAACATGAAATAAGAGAAAGGGTGACCAACCCCCCCTTTACTCCTAGTTAGCACGTGTGAGGCATAAGTGTAAATCACTCCCCCAATAGTTATTCTCTGTGAAAGGCAAACCGTTGTTGCAAACTGCTTCAGCCTGACCTCTTGGAAAGAGTGGTTTAGTGGTAAGGTTTTTAGGTAACCAAACAGTTACAAAGTTAACACTCAGTGAACTGGAGAAAAATTTGGGTTTCTAACATACTACCAGAGACAGAAAGAGTCCAAGCTTATAGCTTAACTCTTAATGGGGACTTAAGAGAGGGCTCTAACAATGTCACCCCTGGTCACTCTGGGACAGAAGATACTAGAAGATCACTGAGAGAGTTGCCTCTCACCTCACTGAGGAGTGTAGGTAGGGATGACAGCAGAGATTTTCTGCTGGTTAACCAGTCAAGCTGTCAAGACCCAGCTTCCCCTGAGGAACCTTTGGGTATCTGCCAGAGTCACTCTGGCCATGACCCGTCAGTTGTCCTCTCAGCTTTCACTGGTTCCACACAACCAGAGGTTCCTCTGCAGAAAGGAATCCAGGTGGCTGTTGAGCCAACATTCCCTCTGGCTTCAATAGGGGATTAACCACATGGTGCTGAGGGAATTGTCCTCTGCTTTAAGAGTGACAGCTGTTCTAAGAGTGCTTAACTAGGTGGAAGAGTAATGACTGTTTTGTTAGAGTTCTATAAGAGACAGATAAATATTCTTAATGATTGGATAGGAAGGAAAGGGTGGGACAGTTCAGAGTTCCTCCCTCTCTAATCTCCTATACCTCAAAAAAAAAAGCGAAGTACAAAGTGACAAGAAAAGATCAGAAGTGAGATCAGAAAAAGAAAGTCTTTCTTCTCATGCTCACAGTGAGTTATTGAGATAGCTTGCCCATGTATCATCACCCTCAACCTGGAAAGGAAATAGGAGGGAATCTCAAGAGCTAAGATTGCCTCCTCACCAGTGGAAGATCAGACTAGAAAGAAAACCAAGACAGAACAGGCTCAACATTCCCTCTAGAGCACAGAGAGGGATTGGAGCCAGTCTGTGCCAGTGAAACCTGTCTCCAACTCTTAAGAATGGTTGCCCACCTGTTACTTTTTAATTGGCAAATGGGGTCCCTGATTTATCAACAGGCATGTATATTTTTAAAATATTAACTGGATTTTGTAAAAGATCTGTTTTATAGCATTTCATATCAAAGCCCACTAGGGGACACACTGGTAATACTTTTCCTTGAGCTGCTCTCTAAGATAAGGTAAAAAACCACAACAGTCAAACAGGTCAAACAAAAAAAAAAAACCCCAGTAAATCCAGCAACTACCAAATCCAGATGCAGCATACACAGAACAGGAGCATAGGACCTTGCCCATAAAAGCAAAATGTCCCATCAAAGAAATATCATATTCTCAATTTAAATTTATCATCATTTCAACAGGACAATATATATAAAAGGCAAGGAATAAAATTCAAGGTATAAGTAATTTACAAGCAAGGAAGACAATTTTTGATTACCTAAGTGAATCATAATCCAGAATCTATGAAGCAAAAACAAACTCTTACTGCTTTCCAATTATCTCAGTGGAAACTTCAAGTGTGACATAGGAATGATATAGGGCCTCCAAATAATATAGGGGAAATACAACTCTCAACCTATAAGATGTCAGATACACTGAGTTTGTGTTTCCCCAAATCAAGGAATGAATTCTGAGGAATGACAGAGGTTAAGAGTAGGAAATATTTATTAAGGGAAAGACAGCTCCTGCCTGAGAGGAATAGGAGGGGTCCTGAGTGGGTTGCCAAGGACACCGCTTTTCAGGGGAAGTTTTATAGAGCACAATCACATGGATACAGTACAGGTTACATCTCGGATCAACCAATAAATTTGTAAGTGTAGCAGCATAGGTGGTACTGATCCAGAGGAGAAGCAAATCATTTAGCAAGTGTACACTGAAAGAACAAAGAACTTCTCAGGAATGGATGAGTCCAAGAGTTTTGGTCAGCCACTGAGGTGACTAATGTCTATCTAGACTTTATCAGACCAAGTGTTATCATTTATCTTATGCCTTGAGTCATGTAGGCCTGCACATTTCATTTAGTCTTGATCTTGTGGCCTGGGCTCCCACAGATGCACCTCTGACCACGTTTGTAACAAGTTTTCATCTTTGTCCTTACTCCCTAGTCGGCTCAGTGCTATCTGACTGCCTGTAATACTTCTCCCTAACTTAATTGTCCATAGTATTTAGACATAATTATCCAAAATATCCATTTCTTATTTGCAAAAGTAAATGTGAATTGTAAAGAATCTGTAGAAATTGCAAATTCTATTCCATAGTCTCTTATTGATAGAAAAGGCCTATTGTATGCCATTGAAGAGTCTATGTGCTATGGTTTTCAACATCTTCATCCCTTATTTTCAAGCTAGATTCTTTTGTGCAGCTCATCGCTGTGTGGGGGAAAATGCAAAAGTTTTTCAGCTAATTGTGAATTATATGAAATAAATAAATTTGAAAAGGAAATGTTTTCCTTCACAATATTTAATTTTATCAAATAATGGTGGAAATAGAGTGGACTTCCATTTTAAGGAGAAAAGTACTATGTTTTTGGCCAAAAAAAGCTTTCATTTTATGAAGTGGCCTTGGTAGACAGCTGGTACATTCAAGATATAATAACGCCTCTAGAGAGAAATGAATACAAACAGATACAACAAAATCTGTCACTCAGTGACTAATATTCATGAACTATCAACAGAGAAATCAACTTCACAATTCAAGCAGAAAACCTATTTTCTCAGTGCGTTTCTCAGAATACATACAGTATAAACAAATCGTGAAAAGTCTAATTGTAGCAGGTGGATGGGGAATTCATTGCTGTCCCCACAATTCCATTGTTCAGTTAACGGTGCTACAGGAAGGACAGACACCCACTATCATCTCTAACAATTCTGCCAGTAATGCTTGTACCATGGGACCACTTTCCCTCAGATTTTTGTAGAAGGTTTTTGTGTCATCAGTAAATAAAATAGCAAGACACAAATTAATTGCATTTGTTATCTTTTGCAAGGAGTGAGCCAAAGAAAATGTCAAATTTAAGGTGAAACTCTTAGGTTAGCATGATAAAAGATGCTTTTATGCCTTCTCTTATTATGAAGCTCTAACTTGTCATCCCCTTCCCAAAAGACAAGTGAAAGTTACATCACTTTCATCAATTAATACCAACTTAGCTTGCACTAGAAGCCTGGCACTGTGGTTGACATAATCATTATAAAAAGGGTTACTTAAGTGAGAATTAAAACCAACTAAGTAACTAAGGAGTAATCCTATCTTACCACCTGCTATTAAAATGCAAAACATTTCAAAACAAATTTGCTTTAGTCATATATATACATGTCTATAATTACATAAATACAAATAGTAAATTGTTCATATTGTTTTATTTTGCTATTCATATTATAAGATTCTTTCCAAAGAATGCCAAAAGCACAGATTTCAAACATTTAGTATTCTCATTCTGTATAAGCTAAATGTTCATGTAGCCTTTTAGATGAAATGATCTTAGACACAGATCAAAGTCATTCATTTCACTGTTCATAATTTTGCATTCAGATGAATGGATAATTTCTACCTCCTTTTACTGGTGCAACAGTTATGTAATGATGATCCTAGTGAAGTGCATAGTTTGCTAATATGTTCTTTTGCCAGGATTAAAAGAATTCTCTGGGCTCTTTAGTGCTAGGGAACAACAGTCATGGAAGTACCATCTAACATGATAGTATGTCAGTTTTTGATGGGTAGAGAGGTCACTTTGCTTATTTGTTATTTGGATCCTTAGTTTTGCCTTCATTGTTGATACCCTCCCAGCCACACCATAAACCTGTTAAACTACCCCATTTACTACCCTACTGGATTACTCTGTTGTCCAGTTTATATTTCAGTTATCAGTCTAAGGAAACGGGCCACCCCTATCTGACAATCAACCAACTCAGGGTGTCTCTCACAGCTCCAGCCAGTTGTGGATAAGAGCTCTCCATCCTTTGGCAATTGTTGTACTTGGATAGTTTGTTAGGGAAAAATGTAATGGGTGCTCTTTGGCAAGAAAATGATCAAAACCATTGGCAACTGAGCTGTGATTAGGGCCATGGACAATAAAGGAGCTCCAGTTAAAGATATGCCACTGTTCATAGGCCTCATGGGACAGCAGCAAGCCTCTCTACACAGGGCCCGTTCATTTATCCAGATGAGTCCCAGCCCTTCCTCTCTACAAGATACACATGGAACACTTTATCCTTTCATTATCTGGACCTACTGGCCTTCTGTAGGCCCTGGAGGGTGGACTTGTCAAAATTGCAGCTGTAAGCATAATTTTGATGACAGTACAGGTGCTCCCTGAAGACCTACAAGGTGCTGTATGATCCAGGAAGCAACATTCACTAACTTATAAGAGTCTTATACTCTAGCAAGATCATGCTGTCTTTCTGTGACTTACTTATCCATATAAATTCAAAACAAAAATGGCAATGAATAGTAAAATAAATATAAGGACATCCCCAAAATGTTAACCTTTGTAAAATGTTAAGTTTATGGTGTGGCTGGGAAGGTATCAACAATGAAGGTATCAAAATATTTCCAAGCCAATCCTTGCTGGTGTCCTGCAGCAACAGGCTTTAATTTTTGATTGTACAATCTAGGGAGCATAGTAGCTAGGAATGTACTGTATGGACTTCCAGAAACAGCTGAGCAGTACTACACACCAGCTCATCTCAAGTCTCAGTTTTTTCACCTGTGAGAGAGGCAGGCTGAAATGGTTCGCCTTACTAACATTCTAATTAAAGAGAATATATGGAAAATAAGAAAATGTAGTATTATTTCCTTCTAACATAGGAAGAAGTAGCTTCAAAATTCTGATGCATAGTGGAAAAGTATGCTTTTTTCATTTTTATTAGTACATATGATAGTACATAGTGTCAACATTTCTTGTACGGAGTTGGTATGTGCACACAGCACATTTTCATTACTTTTCTCTCCTTTTCCCTTCCTTTCTCCTCCCTCTGCATTCAGTCCCCTTCACACTTGAGAAAGATCTACCCCCACATCCTATTACTTTTTATTTTGCTTATTATATTCTTAAAAGTAAACATGCACAAATATTGAAATGCCAAGTGAAAATGAATTTCTACTAATCACTATAATTCATCTCAAATTCTGCTCCATCCATGAAGCTTCTCTAGTGTTAGAACTTTAATTTTTGCAAAAATATTATAGAAGTTAACTACATATTGCCAAGAAGCATCCATTATCTGTTTACAACTTGAAACTTGAGGCACACTGTATACTCCTTGTACATGGGGTCTGTGTTTTATGTTTTATTGTGTTTCACTATAGATATCATGTAAGCTAGAATACTGTTCAGTTTAAAGCAACAGACAGATAAAATTGGTTTTCAATTTGTGTATAGTTCACTGATGAGGAGCTGGCAAATTAATAGAAAACAAACTAAAGTTCAATTTCTCCATCCTAGCTTGGTCATACCCTCTCCTTCAAACAACTGTTCTCATCTGCCCAGAATGCCACTGTCTTTATTCATAATGCTTTCTTTGGCCCGGCTTTGAATTATCAATGAAATATCTATTTGTTGTTTAGTGGCAGAAAATTTGAACAAAACTTTTCTTATTACACATCAACTTGCTTAAAATCCCCTGAGCTAATTCTGATGGTAAAAAGAATAATGTAACATCACATAGATCAAGTCAGATTTTAAATACTCCAAAGCTCCATGGGTAGCATAGACATAGAGGAAACTTTATTTCCTCCTATTACATAGTAGTATAAAATCTCATCCGTATCAGACTCTTCTCCACGAAAGAGAACTGTACTAAGGAGAAAATGGCAGTGGTTTCTGAGAAAATGGTAACTAAGTGACTTAAAATAGCGCCAAACAACTTTTTCTTCTTTGAAATGCTCTAAGAACCAATCAGAGAATGCTTTTTCCAGAATTTATGCTCTCTTTGTGACTTATGAGTCAAACATAACCCCACTTTCAAGCTATAAAATTTGTAAATTACTGTCTCTGTGTTCAGGGTTACAATGGCTATGTGAGTCAGTGTCCGTCTCATCCCTAGAAGACTGTGTGGTCCCAGAGTGTTTTACTGACTCCCTGCATTTTTTTAAGATGGTGGATTTAACAGAAGATAAACTCAAATGTATTTTCACAAACTAATAAAACTGTAAATTCTTATCTATATCAAGTGTGAGAATTACCAAAGGGACACGAACTTGTTTGCATGTGCTGCCTATAACTGAATTGCAGCCCTCTCAGACAGAGTGCACAGGGCTGCTTCGCTTTGGTTGCCATAAGGAAGCGAACAGGCGAAGTTTCATAGCATGGAAGTTGCTTTTTCTCAGATCAGCAGCCTAAGCATATCCTCAAACTGAAGACATGGGAGAGAAGAAGAAATATGCGTATTTCTTTCTGTATACTTCTTTCGTGTGTATCCGTCTCACTTTAAACAATCATTGCAAACTGAAATGTTCCTCTGAAAATGCTGCTGTTGTTGTACGGTGTTCATGTGCAGGTGTCTGGGCGCGTGTGTGTGAGCACGCGTGTATACACTTGCGTATGGTGTTTGTGTGTCTCCACACTCCTCAGGCTTGCTGAAGCTAGAAGGAAAAGGAAACAGCTTGTGAAAGGAAGGGCGCTGAGAAAATGAGGCATGAGCTCCTGTGTGAACAGTGGAGCCAGCAAGCTGTTTCTGTGGTGTAAAACGTTGATTTCCCTAAGTGCCCCACATGGGCCTGAGCAGTGCTCACCACTGCTCTTCAGGAGAAAATGGACATTTTTGTGGTGGCAAAACAAGTAAAGAGTGCTTGTTTCTGCAGCCTGTCCTGAGAGCTCTCTCTCTGCACCTCTGTGTTCTCCAACCTCCTCCCTGGACCCAGTAGCGGGTGTGGGGGAACCGGAAACAAAGTGTTTAAGCAAAGCAACCTCTGCCCCATTGGAGAATTCTGTCACCAGCGAGTTCTTGGAAAGGCACAGGCCGAGGTCATCAGCACCACTCCATGGAGCAACTGCTGCCAACTGGGAGAAACTTCTCAGGGTCACAGAGTCGGGGGGGGCAGGGGTGCAGAATACATTTCCAGTCCTTTATTTTGAAGTTTAGTATTTTACTTTTGTTCACGTAAAAGTTGAATCTTGCCAAGTAAGAGTTTCCATGGATAAAAGGAAGTTAAATAAAAAGGTACAAGTTTCCCTGTCACTGGAATATTAGAAATAGGGGTGGTGCTCCTGGCTCAGAAGCCTAGAGGTGCTGTATGTTCCTATGGAAAACTGTCCATGTGCAAAACCTCTAGGCCTTTTGGAAACAGAGTCTTCCCTGAATTGTACAGTCTTATCTCCTCTCCCTGAAGCCCTCCACTCCCCAAAAATAGCAGCAGACAACAAAATTTATGCATTATACAAGCCGTACACACAAGCCAGGACTACAAGTACGTAATTAGGTGCATTCTATAAGTACTTAAAATGTTCCTGACTCTGCTTCATTTTAAAGTGGCATTCTTGTTCCGTTGATGAGAGGGCCTCTCACTAAGGTTTTTGAGAACTGGGGTATTTGACTTGTGGCCTTTATGTTCTGAGTTGCAAATAGCATTGTTGGGCCCTGTAGGGAAGGAGAGAGGAAAGAACAGGGACCAATCTTTATGATTACAAATAACTTTATTTTTCAAATGACAGTTCTTTTTGAAAACCTACTAAATACTGACACATTTCCTCAAATGCAAAATAAATCATGTCACCTTACTGTAGGGAGGAAGCACACTCACACAGGCTTCTTAGGAATGAAAAAAGAATCTTCTATCTTCCTTCATTCCCTGATCACAATGAAGATTCACACACTACAAAAATACACACGTAACACACATTTCATGTACAAGAAATACACATGTACTTTCACCCACACCTGGTATACAAATACACAAATGTACACAAATTCTTACAATTATTTGTCTAATGTTTTGCCAAGCATGGTTGTCCTCCTATCCTTTGTGTTTCACTTCTGCAAGGGCTTTTGAAGAATAATTTACCAGATATTAGCTTTGGGATTATTACACAGATTTTGATTTTGCATATGATTTTGCATAGTAAACTCTTCAGAAATCTTTCCCATTCATATAGTTTACCTGACAGCATTGTCTTAGTTCTGTTGCCAATTATAGAAACTATTGCTGAGCTGTGAAGTGAGTTGTCTTTTGAGAAATATATAGGAAATGACTATATATTAAATATGTATTTATGTATATGTGTGTGAAATGATAGATATATAATTATATTTTGCACATCTTTACTTATATAAATTAATAAATAAGAAATGATTATAGGACAGAAAAATTTATTGCCACTAAAGCTATGCACAGATGTTTAGGGATCCCAGAGCTGAAAATGTCAATATATGTGTTAAGCCTATGCCACAAAAAAGAGCAATGCACAAAGAGGTATTTAAACAGCTACACTGAAAGCAATAATTTGCCAAACACCCAGAAATATATTTTTAGAGTTGTTTTTATTTTCAGTCATGCTCCTGTATAATATTGTCAAATATCAAGTTGGTACTGAATAGACCAACTGGCTCAAAGTACTCTCAGCTTTGTAATTTTCATGTCTAAAATTTTGGCTTTTCAACCTGCGGTTTTCTGTAGGCTAGTTCAACTAGACTGCATGTCAGCCTCAATGAAAATGATTATCTACACTGCACGCTATTTAATAAAAAGCCAATGAAAGACAGTGTTTAGCCCTCTCGGGGTTTGTCCATTAGTAAGTAAGAGAGCATGAGATTAGCAAAGTACACCTTATTATTCTGAGTCTGTTCCTCACAAGCCCAGAAAAATCCTTACCCAGTAAATGTGTTCATGGGATGTAACTACTGTAATCTGGAAGAAAACACATACTGGTCTTTTCTAGGACACAGGCAGCTTCCTTCTTTGGTTTTAGTTAACAGGGGAGAACACACACAAAGTGGACTTTCAGATGACTTTGTCTAATGCATGGATCACTGCAGGATATACTCTTGGTTCCATCTGTAGTCCACCTGGAAGTTACCGTTAAGTTGCCAGTGCATCACTGGACTCTGTTAAGTATGCACAAGGTCTCCCTGCTTATGGCACCTTATTCTGTTTTCCTCAAAGCTGCATCTCCATTTTTGCTGGACTAGTCTCTTTCAAACAAAAATTTAAGTATGAAACTCTATTAATTAGGATTCCTGATTAATTTCCCATTATCTACTCAATAAAGCTCAACTCCTGGGCATGACCTTTTGACACCTACGGCTATCCACTCCTATCCTACAGTATTGTAGCAGACTTTTTTTAAAGTATAAAAAATAAACAAAGAAAACCAAAAATAAAACAACAACAACAAAAAAAGGAAAACATTAACAAAAACACACAAAGTAGCAGAAGACCAGTACAATCAAAATTGAATTACAGACAAAGTGACAGGGAATCACCAATGGTTGCTGCACCACACATTGATAACTTCAAAGTGCATGTTTCTGAAATCATATATAGACATACAATCTTGATCAATCATTTTTGATCACAGTATTCACAACTACTATTTGTGATTATTACACAGATTTTGGAACAACTCAGATTTTTCTCCCTTCCTCCAAAGTTTCTCTCTCTGTGTAAATTCTCTGGGGCTTCTCTAACAAAGAACCACATACAAAGTGGCTTAAACAGCAGCAATGCATTGTCTAACTGTTGCAGAGGTTGGAAGTCTGAAATCCAGGCGTCATTAGCACTGAATCCTCCTAAGAGCTGTTACAAAGAACCTGCCCCCTGCCTCACTCCCAGCTTCTGGTGGTTTGCCAATTTTCCTCACAGGCACAGGCTTCGCCCCATCTCTGCTCTGACATGCAGACGGCATTCTCCTGGGGATGCCCATCCATCTTCAAGTCCACCCTTTGGATAAGGACCCAAGCGCATCAGACAGGACTTATCTTAATGACCTCAGTTTAACTTGCTAAGGAACTGATCCCCACATTCTAAGATGGAAGGGCTAAGATTTCAAAACAGGAGCTTGGAGCAGGGGCGCTATTCTCACCCCAACACCGTCTGTTGTCCAAGTTACCCAGGTCCACTGCCACTGGTTCTCCACCACTTGGCTTAGATGGAAAAAATTCACACTCTGCTTTGACACTTTCAGATAAATATTACAAAGAAAACTTTTTAATTTATAGCACATTAAAAAGGCTTGAACAGGAACAGATGTGAAGATAATCTCATGAGAAAAAATACCTTTTTATTTATTCTTGGACTTCAAAACTAATAAATGACTCAAATGTAACATAGTTTTTAAGACAAACAGGAGTTTTTTTTAACAATGTTTCCCCTATCAAGAGTTTTGTATGATCACCTGCTTTTCTTATAACTTTAATCGCTAAAGGGTACTCTTGGATTTGGGAAAAGAATTGCTTGCAGGTTTTTAAGCAATTTGGTAGCATTTTGTAATAATCAGAAGTGTATTTAGTGGTGTTCAGACAGCAAAGTCCAGCACTGCTCAGAAGGAGCTTCCTCATCTAAGTCAGCAGCTCTCTGATGCAGTTCGCTTCCATCCACAATGCCATCTCCATCTGGTGTAAAGTCGGGCAGCTAAAGGAGTGTCCTCTCCCTTCCTCTGGAGCACACAAGCAGCACAGCAAAGCAGACCTTAAGAATATCTGTGTCAAGAGGAAACAATAACTCCTTGGCATCCTGGGGAAGCAGGAACTGGGCAAGAACTTCCCACCATCTTTCTGTGCCTAATCTGAACGAAACACCATCATTTCTGTGGAGAGGATTCATGCAAGTGCTTTGACTATTTTAAGTTTAAAACAAGAAAACACAACCTCAGCAGGCAAAACCGTGGTCATTCTCCAATCAGTACACATAAGGAATACGTGATGACTGGGGTCCTGTGGTGTATGTTTGTCACTGACCGTCATTTGTGTGCTTGGTCTGTTCATGTACAGTCATATTCAAAACACTTTGCATGTCATTTAGAGAAAAATGATCAGCTTGAAACTCCTCAAGCTTAAAATATATATTCAATTTATATTTAAAAATTTTAAAAGCAATAATATCTCTGAGAGCAAAAAAAAATTCCCAATTAAATGTAAAAGGAGTACCAGGTTATATGTATTATTTAAAGCCTAGATCTCTTGAGTAAAACAAAAGAATCAAAGATAAAATAACTGTTTTCTAAGCAGTGATTCACATAAAGAATCAATGGTTGTTTTGCATTCACTGTTAAATAGTACATTATGAATTATTTTCAGTATTAGTTCGCTGAAAAAACATACATAATTGAAATATTTTCATCAAAGATGGCACTGGATCAACTTTTCCATACGCATATTGCATTTTATTCATTTCCAGCTCAAGTTTTTCAACTAGAATTTCCCTGGGATATATTGTCCTTACCTAATAGTTCATTTGAATTTATTGTTGACAGAATATGTTGACAGAATATGTGATGATCTTCAGGAAAAATAACTTTCACTTCTCATGTATTTCCTTGATTGTGTACCTTCAAGGTACTGGTGAAATTCCAGTGTCTTCCCTTTCCCTTCTTTTTCTACTTTGATGGTAGGGCAATGGGTAAGTGTACCTTTAGGAATATGAGAAGCACAAAGTATATTTACAAATATTGTGGGACATGAATGTAGATGTTTATATATATAAAATTTCTAGTGCATGCGCCTGTATGTTAGTAAGAGTTGTGGACTGGCAATGCAGGTTGATTCTTTGGACTTAATACATAGTCCAGTACCCTCAGGTAAGTCACAGCATGTATGTAGCTACCTCCACTTTCCTAACTGAAAGTTTGAACTACTGAGCTCTAAGAGTCCTTCTAGCTCTTGCACTCAAAACACGTAGTATAATCTTTTTTATTTGGATAGAAAATAATTTGTTCAAAGAACATGTTACAGAATCTAAGGACTGATTTGAAGATGTTAGTAAATATCAGACACAAAGGCTTGCAGACTTTGTCCTGGTTCTCAGGAGAAAACAGATAAAATCACAACATCTTCATCATTTAGATCTTTATAACTGCTGCTGGTGATAGCCACAAATTAACAATGAAACAATTCATTTATTAAAACTGCCACAACAAAACATTCATGTGCAAGTAATATTTTTATTTAGCTCTTTCTTTTACCTTTATGTTGTAAGGAGTTTGAGAAGAAAATAAAACTGGAGATAGATTGTAAAGAAAATTAGGTAAAGATGTTTAAGAATCACAGCCATGGCAATGTGAATTCCAGAGAAAAACAAATTCAATAAATTTGGAAGATATTATACAAAGTCCTCATGTGAGCTGCATTCCACACTGAGTGATCACAGGAGAATGCACTAGCAATAAAATGTACGAGATGATTGCATCTTCTTCCTCTAATCTCGTTAGAGAAAGTACATAAGCTTTGGAATAAGCACATTTCTTTGTGGATAGTCTGAAACACTAAGTAGTATTCAGTAAAAATGCAAACAAAGAAGCCAAGAACATTTATTTTTTATTTCTCACTGTCACAAAAACACAGAGACTGCACAAAACAATCCTATGGGTGCTTGCTGATAGATATTTTGTTTTATGTTTCAGAAGGACATCCCTTTATTAGGCAGTCAGTTTGAAATTATACAACTCCAACATTAAAAAAAAAATCCTCCATTGAAGTTCAGGAGCCTTTTTTAATATATGTTGTACCTAGTTAAACATGTCACCAACATTTTAGCAGTTTTTTTAAACTGTAAAAAAGCATTGCTGGATGCAGTAAGGGAACAACTTTCTGGGTGGGATATGATTTCTTTCCATCAGTCTCACCCAGGCCGGGGCAAATTCTTTCCCTAAATGCAACAAAAACAGCTTCCATCCTATAGATAGGAGTTGGGGATGGCACCCGTGGATCTCTGAGTGTAGTCACTTTTCACAAAGCCTATGAAATAATAAATACTTCAACATGAAATATTTGAAAAACGTCATGAGAAGAAAAAACTAAATGTTTACAGGTTGTGTGATATTTAGAAGCAAATTTGTTTCTGCTAACTATCCCTAGCCTTAAAACTAAGCATTTTCACATGCCCATGTGTCCCATACATGTGTGTAAAATTTGTTCAACAGTCAGTGAGTATTGGAGGAAAAGCTATAAAAAGTTTAGAGTAGAACTCATTCTGAGATTAATTATCAATGTTAAGTGAAATTGCATGTGAGTATCAAGGGTCATTGGGTAGTATATTAAATACATGATCCTTGTTAAATTATAAACATTATCCTAAATTATAAGACCAATAAAAACTGTTATTTCCTTTATAGAGCAAAAGTTATATCCTAATTGTTGTTCACATATTATTACTGCCAAACTATCACTACTAACTTTGGAAAAAAGGACATTTATCACAAACATTTATGCGAAAAGCTTATTCATAGTCTGCTCCCTGTGAAAGTTCTAAGAGAATGGTATTTCTAGTGAGGCTTAATTAGATTCTTGCACACATTCCCCCCAAAATTAAAAGAGGTTATCAAAACAGAGGTTTAAGGAAAAGGAAGACAATAGGAAAGGAAGACACACTATACAGTAATAATTCTAAATCCTACTTAATCTTAATTTTGTGATTCATTTCATAATAGTGCTTTTAAAATCAGCATAAGTAAAACCTCATTTCAGAATTCTTATGAGGCTGATTCATGATATATAAATTTTCAAAAGTGCATATTAATCTCTTAATCTCTTAATTTCTTTTTCCTGAAAATAATACTAATATAAATTATTTTATTTATATATATATATTTTTTTTTTTATTTTGGTTTTTTGAGACAGGGTCTCACTATGTAGTTTAGACTGCCCTTGAACTCACTATGTAGTCCAGGCTGGCCTTGAAGTTATGGCGATCCTCCTGCCTCAGGCTCCAGGCATGAGCCAGCATAGCTAGCTTTTACTTTAAAATTTATAAGTATCAATAGTTGTAATTTATTTCTAATTAACTTCTAACTTTTGATATTTAGGGAGTGTTTTCTTAATTTTCTATATCATTTCAGTATGAATTTGCAAAATCCTTGTATTTCATTTTTCCTTAGAATTTAAGAGATAGTCCTATTTTTTTATGTTTCCTAAAACACATCTATTCATTTAATCTTAAATTTTTATAAATTTTACCAAAGTACATGACCTTAACAGAATACTTAAAACTTCTGTTCACAAAACTATTTGCACTTTTCTCACAGATACTATTAAGTATAAATTTATAAAACAGGGATCTTTAATAAATTATCAAATTGCCCCTTTGATGTAGTTGGGAAGGTCCCTATTCTTAAAAGTGTCCAATATCAGTGGCTTTTATTGACCCAAGGGCAGACTTTCTATTAAATCAAGTCTCCGAGTCTTGTTTGTGTCACGTGGGAAGGTAAACAGTTCCTTAAAGATGAACCAGTAATACCAGTGTTATGTCAAAGGGAAGAAGCTACAGATGCTACTACTTGTCCTAAAGATAGTACCAGAATTCCCCAGCCCATATCCTGCTGTACAGTTTTTTAATACTATCATTCCTGTTGGTTGTTCTCTTTAAATGTTTTTGATTCTGCATGCCCTGATCGAAAATTTAAATCCATTCTGTTTATAATTAACAAAATCTTTCTAAAAAACTTGGCAGTAGACCAAGTTCTAATGTCAAACAGGATGAAATTGCTGCACTTTGTATAGATTGACTCTATATTTTTCATTTACCTTAAATTAAGTAAAACCATCAGTAATAAAAAGTTTCAAATGGATTAGAGCCGATTTAAGTAACATTTTTATTATAGTAAATCTTATTCATAGTGCCTGATATCATTGGAAAACAGAAAAATAAAATATAGTAACTAGAATATTGTTTTTAAATTAAAATAATGTTAAAATGTAGTAAAACACTAAATCTATAAATGTTTTATTTGAACAATTATGTAATCTCATGAAACATTTTCTCAAAATTCTTTTTCCTTGTTATCTGTTTTTCCTCTATTCCTTGTTATCAACTTTTAATGAGAGCAGGAGATTTTGGCTCATGTTTGTTTCTGAAGGATCAGTTTTGACTTCACAGTATTTCACTGGCCACGTGAAAAGTAAATTAGAAATAAGAATATGAAAATTAATATAAATGCTTAAGAATGGAAAAAACATACCTAAATAACTGGGGAGAAGAAGAAATCACTATAAAAATTAAAAATGATTTTGAACTACATGCTCATCAAACTTGTAAAATGCAAAATTGGCACTATTTACTGAAAATTAATACATTTAAATGAATATATTAAAGAAAATGAATATTAAAGATTAAAGTCCCTACCTAAGTAAACTTTAAAAAAACTGTCAGTAAAGTCTACCAGGCAGTTATATAAGATAAAACCAATTTTGCACAAATATATACTTGTCAGAAAAGAGAAACACTGAGTATTGTTGGAGATCAAAAATCTTGATACTAAATGAGGTTAGAATATTATAAGACTGGAAAATCACAGATCAATTTCCTTCAGGAAACTGTATATGAAAATCATAAACAAAACATTAGCAAACTACAAGCACATATAGGAATGGCAGTCTACTATAACCAAAATAAATTTATTTTAAGAATACAAAATCAATTTGAAATTGGAAAATCAGTTCATTTAATTCCCCATATTAAAAGAATGAATTAGAAAATCATGTACTTTTAGATATCTATAATCCATTGACAAAATTGGGAGTCCAATAATTATTTAAAAACACACTATAAATAAGAATCAGAAATATCTATCTTTAATGTGATAGTTATATTAAAATTAAAAAACATAAATGCCGTACTTCTTACTGACTGATAGAATGGTTTCCTCTTGAGAGTAGAGTAACTGCTGCTCTCAAGGTCTTATTGACGTAGCCAGTACAATGTGCTAAGGAGAAATAAAACTGGCAAGATGGCAAAGCAAGTGTGAAAAGTATTTGTATTAGCAATCCACATACTTCCACAGGTAAGGATTCCAAAAGAATACAGAGATATAATAAAGTTAAAAACATGAAGTTTATTCAAAAAGGTCAATATATACAAATTGATTATAATCCTATATACTTGCAACAAGTTGTCTTGGTTACTTTTCTCTCCTTGCTGAGACAAAATACACAACGCCCAAAATGAAGGAAAGAAAGGTTTATTTAAGAAAGTTTTATTTAGCTTACAGTTTGGGGAGGTTTCTGTCCATATTTGGCTGGCTCAGAGGCAGAGTGGCACATGGCTGAGGGCAACAGTTCATGGCAGCAGAGCACAGCAAAACAACCAGCAAAAAGGGAGGAATAGCTGCAAGCAGCCTCTTTTCTTCCCTTACATTGTAAACAGCCTACCCCCATCCAGGGGGCGTGTAGCTCTCACACAATCTCCATGCCCTCCTCTTTCACAGGCTCAGGATGTGTACAAAGTAAGCACCCTGGCTTGCTCCTGAGTCACTGAGCTAAACCTCTAGACTCCCCAAGTTGACACAATGTATCAAGCATAACACAAGTAAAAAGAATATTTTAAAAAAACACCATTTCCTAGAGCAAATTAGAAATGCAGCAAATAAGTACAAATAGACCTAGTGGATGATGTGTCAAATCTGTAGAGAAAATGCTGAAATATTATACAGAACAAGTAAAAGCTTAATAAATGAGGCATGGATAGGTGCTATGTTTAAAGACTGAACTTTCCAATGGATTCTAAGTAGTTTTTTTTTTTTTTAGAAATTGACAAACAGTACATTATATATATTGACCTTTTTGAATAAACTTCATGTTTTTAACTTTATTATATCTCTGTATTCTTTTGGAATCCTTACCTGTGGAAGTATGTGGATTGCTAATACAAATACTTTTCACACTTGCTTTGCCATCTTGCCGGTTTTATTTCTCCTTAGCACATTGCAATGGCTACATCAATAAGACCATGAGAGCAGCAGTTACTCTACTCTCAAGAGGAAACCATTCTATCAGTCAACAGTAAGTATGGTATTCATGTTTTTTAATTTACAGACATGGATGCAGTCATTCTACAAAGATCCAGTGGCCTTTCCGGTGAAGGAGAAAATCAGCAGCTCAGTTCCCCACACCTGGTTTCTCCTCAGCTTCCAGCAGCGCTCTGCTCTTAGATGCCAGCTAACAGCTGCACACAGTCAGAAGACGCACCACAAACAGCATTCATTTTAAACAGTGGCCTGAAACAATCGAGAAAAAATCCAAAGGAAGAAAACCAAGAACTGGCAAAGAGGATGGAGAGCTAAACAGGAGACGAGGTGCTAGGAAAAGGTGCTAGCAAGGTGGAGACGTCATCTAGCAAGTGGAGCACAAATACCATACACACCAATAGAAAATATAAGATGAAATATTAGATGACTAGTGCATTAGGGGACACACGAATATAAGAACTTTTAGAGAGGAGAAGAAAAGGAACAGAGGACTTGAGTTTACCAAAATAATTCAAAAAATTTTCCAGACTGAATTTCGAGAGTGAAAAAGTCCCACACAGTGTTAACACACTAGTGAAAATCAAATGATATACCCAGATATCCTCTACATGTACATTTATTTTTGACTCAATAGACCCTACTAAGTTCAACTAACCTTTCAACTCAAAAATATCAACAAGAAGATTTCCATAAATATATTAAAATGTTTGATCCATCGCCATGAAAATTAATATGCATTTCACTCTTGTTTTGAATTAACATTAAATCAATTGAATGCTTATTTAGAGCTAGGTTTATCAAGCTAACTCAGAACAGAATGACATCACACAACATAACCCATGAACAAACAAAAATATATTTTCTAAAGAAAACTAAGTTGTACAGGATAACAATGTCATTAAGCATATTAAATGCAAGTAGTTCTCAGTCTATCTTATCCAACTCTATTTGAAGAAATACTGCCATTGGGACCCTCTGGATTGATTTCACAATATTCTCAGGTGGTAAATTTAAGAAGTATTGCTTTTTAAGATTAAACATACAATGAAACTTACTTCACATTTCTTTTCCTCTGATTTTTTTAATTCTAGTGAAATTGTGGCAATATTATAATGCATTGGAGTTAATGTTTTGTGAGTGTTGAAAAGGTTAGAGAAATATTCTTAGAAGTCAGATGCATAAATTAAGTTTCTTCTGTTTTAAACTATGTGGTACGAGCAGCTGAGATCTTGTGTTTTTTCAGTATTAGTTTCTCCACCATGGTGGTTTTAAGAACTCTATCAGCTTTTCCAGTAATGTTGTGGATCAGATTTACTGTTAATGTGGTCATTATGCTCACCACCTACTTTAGCAGATGTAGCCAAATCAATATTATTCACAGTCTAAACATTACTAAGTAACAAATACTATTAACCTTGCTTTATGGAATCCAGTGACTTTACTGAGTTTGTGTGACAACTGGCAACATCTTAAACTTTATGACTTCATAGATCATTTACTAAAAGAATCAAGAAGGAAGTAACAGGTTCTAAGATACATGACCATAGTTCTCATAAGGCTTGAATTACTGATCTGAAACTTCCTCTGTTCACACTTTGGAATAAATACATACTCGCAACTGTCCTTGGTTTAACATTTAAAAATATAATTTGATGCTCATTCTGTAGTGATAGTAGTAGGATATCTTTAGGACAACACAGTAACTCAAAGTAACAAAATTCTAGGATTACTGTAGGGAACATCAGTCCTTCTTTTTGATGGGTAAAACAAAACAAAAGTAAAGAAAGAAACTAAAAAGCTCTGAGGAGCAAATGCGCGGAGTTTACAAGGCTTAGGCGGCAGCGATGGTAACGGAAAAGCATAATCCAGCTGAAAGGCAGGACAAGGCAGAAGTTTGCTGAATTAACTTCCCAGAACACTTAGCTTTCTCTCTGTCATCTTTTCCTGATTTTCAGCTTACTGTATACTGGCATTTTACACACACATATGCTTTGTGCTTTCCATTTTCTCTCTTGCTTTTCTCTCACCAAAAATTCTTCTTTTCTCCTTTTAGTTGAAAAATAAAAGATATCTCATCTTTTATTTCTTTTTAAAGGAAAGAGCATATTTTTAGTTACGTTTCATGTCCGTCAGTTTACCATCCTGCAGACGACTGTTCCCAAATAGGCAGAGTCTCTGGAGGCACAGATTATACTTGTGTTGTAAAATACAGTGGTTGCTAATCTTATGTTGTCACTTAAATTTAAACTTAAATCAATGTCAACTGAAAAAATTGAGGTTCCTCAGTTGCATGAGCAACATTTCATGTGCTCCAGGTCACAGCACATAGCTCGCAGCCACTGTTTTGCAGGGCACAGGTATGCACTGTGTCCGTGACCACAGACGTCCTGGGGCTCAGAACAGCTTCACGTGGATCTCTCAGCCTCTCAGTTTAGTGGGAAGGACAGGGAACGCATTTGAACATCCTCCCCACTGGACAGTTTGAAACACAAATTTGTTCACATAGTTCCTGAAAAGCAAAACCAGAAAACAAAAGCAAAATAAAGCTTTTGAAATGAGCTGCATATTTTATTCTTTTCCAATTGAATTTATTGAAATAACTCGTTGAATTGGCCCATGGAGACACAGGTATCATGCAAATCTGCTTGATAATGATATGACCAGTAACAAGAGGCGATGAGGGAGATGAGAGAGGGAAGAAAGATTTACCTGATGTAACAATAAAATGACAAATATGTAGCTGTCTTTAAAGTTATCCCCTCAAATACATGCAGAAGAATTATGTGCAGACTTTAAATGAATTTGAGCCACATATGTCACAGTGTTCCTTATAAATACAGTCATGTCACCCTATAAAAAAGATTTGGATATGTTTTTTAGTCCAAGTTTATTCAATTTAATTTTATTAAGTATCTACTATGGCAAGCACTCCTGGGGAAAATAAAAAGCTAAGCATCACAAAATCCCTCTACTGAGGAAGCCCGTGGTCTTCGAGTGGCCTTGGCCCAAATAAAGGTAAAGCAAGTGTAGCAGAAAAGGCACATGTGAAGAAGCTAAATTAATATTCGGAGTGAAAATGAGAAAATCATTTTCAAATGCACAGCAGGGGAGAAGCAGAGGAATGCCTTCACAGGGGTTGGGAGGCAGGCTTTGCAGGGGAGGTGTTCCGGAAGACCAAAGGTGCCACAGGACTGCAGGGCGAGCGCTTGGTCTGAGCATCTCAGTCCCAGGCGCACACAGCACTCAGCAGAAGGAGCCGAGTCAGGCGAACGGAGGCCGAGCAACGAGCTGACGGGCATTGCGCTTGCTTTACTGTTGCTAGGGATCAGGATTAAAAGATGGGAAATAAAAAGGTGAGAGTGGGAAATTCTGTGGGCTTTCAGCATCTTTGCAGACCTCTTTCTGCTACATAAACATTAAAACGGCAACTAACCATCATAATTACCTTCAGCATGTTTTATTTTCTCTACTTGATTCGTGATGTCATTGTAGTTGCAGTAAATTATTTCATTAGAAAAAAAAATGGTCCTACAGATGCCCGAGTCTGAACTACTATGATTTGTTTGTCAGATGTTATTTCAAGTGAAAGTGGTTTTGTAGGGAAAAAAATATTGTCGCATTCAGCTCAGTTCAGTTTGCAACTCAGTTACACAAAACTTTTACCTGGATTTTACCACAGGCTATCCCACTTCAGCACACAGCAAGTAGTTTGTG
Organism: Dinomys branickii; assembly: GCA_004027595.1. Taxonomy (NCBI): domain Eukaryota; kingdom Metazoa; phylum Chordata; class Mammalia; order Rodentia; family Dinomyidae; genus Dinomys; species Dinomys branickii. Next base: position 44,439 of record PVLD010000733.1, on the reverse strand, counting down.
CACACAGTGTGTTCTTTACATCTTCATGTAGGAAAAGATGACTGATTAGGGCAAACAACTCATGAAAGTGATATGTTAAATTTTTACCAAGGACAAAACTGGCATAAATACACATAGGTACATGTGTGTGTGGGGGGGGTGTCCGCTGTATGGATTCAGACCTGTACAAACTGAGAATACATGACGGTAATGGGATGACTGACTGAGACAGTTCACTGTCACTGCTCCAATTCAGTCTAAGGTGCCAACAATTTTTATCTCTGCACCATCACCACAAATGTTAACACAAGAAAAACACAAATAGCACCTGAGCATCATTCTGAAAACAGGTTTGACCTTACCAAAGAGAACTGGGGAACTCACAGACGTTCATGAACCATACTTTGAAGTCTTTTACACTGTAAACATTCGTTGCTTCTACTGATCGACTCCTATATTTTGTTACTAAATGAGAAAACATTGCTGCTGAATAATATCTCAGTAAAATCACCATTTAGTGTACCAGGAATCACTAACTAGCAGGTCTATAATTAAGTGCACTGAGCAGTTTACTATAACAAAAACAAGCTGATCCATGCCACTGTTACGCACTGAATGCTGCATCCTCAACACAAATGTATACATTAAAATACTAATATCTGTGCCTGACTGCATTTGTAGATGGGTCCTTTAAAGAAACAAGATTAAACGAAGGCAGAAGTGTGGTGCCCTGAGCCAAACATGCACCTGCAGTCTCAGATATTCTGGAATGTGAGGCAGGCGGATCCCTTGAGCCCATGCACTTGGGGACTACCTGAGAAACACAGTGAAGCACTTTCTTGAATGAATGAATAGATGGATGAATGAATCAATGAATCAATGAATGCCTCAGAGAGCTTATTCTTGCCAACTCTCTCTGAGCACACAGTGAGCAGACTTCTGTCTACAAGCCAGGAGAGCCTCACCAGAAACTGACCCTGTTACAAAACCAAAAAATACATTACTCTTGCTTAAACCATTCAGCTGATGGTATTTTGCTATGGCAACTTAAGAAGGTTAATTCACCACATACATTTTAATTCATGAAAACACAGTCAAAACACTTGATTACATTTTACATTTAAAAAGATTGTGGACTGAACTTGAATGCAATCAGGCTTTTTTAAAAAGCTAAATTTCAAATGTTTAATGTAATAAGATGTTATCCCATATTCACATATGGGCTCAGCCATAATATTATACAAAATTATTACTTTCTTTCATACCCTATGCATCCCAGCAACAAAACCTATATTAGCTTGAAGAATCTGAATCTATTTTCCAAAATCAATACTTGTTCTTTAACAGCGACACAGTATTAGACAATTGCATAATGAAGCTGTCTGTCTTTATTTACACAATGTATTTTTGTATTCACTAGGCCAGAAAGAATAGTTCTGTGTAGCAGCTGTCATTGTATTTTTTGCTTATCTCAGTCCTGTCTGCCAGTGTTATAATTCACCAACTGACACCCGCCTTGGCAGAAACCTAGGGCAGTGATTTCATGCCAAAGCAACAACGGGGCTCTGAACTCTGACACAATTCATCTTAGTTCTGGTTAGTAAAGGGGGTTCTTTGGGTTTTTTCTCCCTTCTGTTGAAGCATTTTGCTGCTGGGAGGAGAGGGGAGAGGAGAAGTTGGGAAGGGGGGTGAGTGCCATGGAAATGAACCCTGGGGAACAGTTATGGCTCTGTCTGGTGCAGTGGACAGGGTCACAGGAAGACAGGGTCACTTGTGAGGGATAAAGGCTGAATGTCCAGATAATGAAATTCCTGCTTGTTTGATTTTAGAGTTGGAAGGATATGAGAGCACATTTGGTATCCAAAAATACACTTCTGTTTAACTCACACTATTTGAAGGTTCAAAGTGTAATTTCTGGCACTCTCTGATTTAGGAAGCTTAGACTCAGGCATGAAGGCAGTTGATTGTAATCATCAAAAATAGCCCAGTCTTGGTTGTGAAGGCTTTGATAAAGTAAATAGAAAATATACTTGCTGAAGTCAATTTCTACACATTCATGGTCATGGTTCACATAGGTCTTGTTCTGTCACAGAATAGTGACAAGCTTCCCCATGCAAGCAATGTTAAACCTGCAAAGAGGTGTTGGTCACATTTCACAATTTTTGAAAGACTGGCCTCTTCTGGTTTTTTTTTTTTTAATGCTGTCACCCACTGTAAGAATTCCCCAGATTCCCCATAATACCTAGAATAAGAACCGTACTTTCCAGCCTATTTCCTGATAATGAGTGTCTCATCAAACACTAAGTAAATTCTGGAAATGAATAAAAAGAAGTAGATTCACTAAAATTTTTAAATATCACCTCAGATATCAGCTAAGACAACTTTAAAACTAGAAATATCAGGTAATTACCTTCATCTTCCTCTTTCTTCTGGGCACTGAGGCAACCTGATTAGGGAAGTCTCGTACTGAGTGATTTCCTTAAACGCCAGTGACCTTTCTTCTGAGCAGGCCTGTGTGTCTTGGGAAGCTGTGGCGCCAGTTCCGATGGGCCCTTTAGTTATTTATGAAAGCATTTGTGTTGTTTTTTATTGTGATAATGAAATTATACTAATGATGCAACCCTACACACGGAGAGAAATCTTATGTGCCAATATTGCAAACTTACTAGGAGTAACAAAAACGAAAGGAACAATAATTCATTAAAAGTTTTAAATAAAATTGCAATGTTGGTTCATGTGACTCTAAACCAATAACGAGTCAACAATCACTGGTGTCTTAGGTTTAGTGATGATAGAGTTAGTTGGGCGTGGTGGCACACACCTATAATCCCAGCGCTCAGGAGGCGGAGGCAGGAGAATCGCTGTGAGTTCAAGGCCTGCCTGGGGTACAAAGTGAGTTCAAGGCCAGCCTGAATAGCATAGTGAAATCCTGTCTTAAAAAAAAATCCTGACTTCAGAGTTGGCAACACACCGTTGAACAATGCCTGATGCTCCTGATGAAGGGCAATGCACAGGCCTGTGTGGACTAGGTGCTCTCCTGGAAAGATAACACTTTTTTAAAGAAAGAAGTCAACAGGGCTTCAGTTGTTACTTTAGCACTCCAAATAATGTAAGGAATCAGAGATGGGCTCTCCTACTCCAAAGGAGAAGAAAAATCGATGTTCCACTAGACTTTCCTTAAAAAGGCAAAACAGACTCTACAAGACATTGAAAAACATTTTTAGAATTAGATTTTAAAGTGGAGAACCAGATTTAAGCAGAAGTGCAAACTGGAAAGAAAGGGATTAGGACACACACATAACCAAGGGCTTCGAGTGGGGTGGAGAGGACCTCTGGCACAAGCACTGACACTAAATCCCCACCCTTGGCAGAAGGGATTAGGACACAAGATCACCCAAGGGCTTCAAGTGGGGTGGAGAGGAACTCAGCGCAAGCATTGACACTAAAGCACCATCCTTGGCAGTGAGGCTCTTGCCAGAGGAGACTTTCTGGTCCTTTGAGGAGGGAGAGGTCAGAGAACAGGGTTGCATCTGCTCTCTCTCAGCATTCCTGTAGGTCCTTCCCTCCCAGAAATGTTGGAAAACCAGTCACCCACAGCCACATCTGACCCTCCACACAAATCCAGCCTGTGGACACATGTAGTTTGTCTGCAGAAAGTTAAAAAACAAAAGTCAAATACATCAATAGCTTTTTAAAAAATAAGCAGAGATACGGATTTTCAGAATCTCTTTTTTAAAAGCTGGCAAATATGACAAAGCCGAGTGTTTGCTCAGCAGCTCAGACACGTTTATGTGTGCACACTCGTCCAGCACAGGCTCCACACAGCCTTTCGACCCCTCGGCCTGCGTCAGTCCTGTGTGCTACCCCGAGCTTCCTGCGGACTCAAACCGAGATGGGAGCCGTGCACATACTTTCCGTCAGGAGAAGGAACTGACTTCCTCAAGCTGTAGGTGCAGTTTAAGGCTCTACGCTCATAAAATGAATTAGATAACATCTCCCTTCTTTTTCAAAGTGAGTTTTATAAAGAAGACGTTATCTGCTACTTTTATGTTCGTCAAACTCATCATGAAAGCAATTTAAATGCAGTTTATTTTGGAAGAAATTATTTGTACTAATTATTTAATTCTTCCTTAGTCTGGTTACTTGTACTCTTCTACAAACATTAATTCTATAGCAATTTATAAATTTGTTGTTATAACTGCCTTCATCTTTAAACATAGCTTATATTTTAAAATATTTACTTACCAGGACGTCCCTTTTCATTTACTCACATTAGTCTTAACCATACTCTCATGAGCCCGTTATATTTTATACAATACTTTAATTTTCCTTAGTTTTTGGTACTTTATCATTTCCACTCAGATATCACATGTGATTTAATTTTAGGTTTTCCCTTTTTAAAAGTATCAAGAAATTGGCTATTTTGCATCTTTCTTTCTCTCTCTTTTTTCTTTTTCTTTTTCTTTTTCTTTTTCCTTTTCTCTCTTCTCTCTTCTCTCTTCTCTCTTCTCTCTCTCCTTTTTCTTGTGTATATTTCTGGGGATTAAACTCAGAGCCTTGAGCACGCAAGCCAAGTGGTCTACCACTAAGCTACTCCTGCAGCACCCCTTGATAGTTTATATACTTTTTCAAAAGTTTTTAGTATATTTTCATTTCTATTGAGATAAGTTAATTAATTTTAGGTTTTCTCTTTTTGAAAGTATTAGGTGAGGAACTGTCTTTTTAAAAATTTTTCTGTCTTCTTTTGAAACAGGGTCTTGCTATGTAGGTATGCACAACCACATCTTCTTGAATGTTAATTTCTGATTCAATTAGTTTGTGTTTAGAGAAAAATGTCTTTAATATTACTATTATTTGTAATTGTTTAATTATTGTTAGGCCTTATGTATTATTTAGTATTTATTTATTTACTATACTTATTTACTACATATATTTCTCAAATCTTCTATACACCTGATTAAAGTTTTGTTACATAAATCTGCCCTTCCTGAAAAATGTTAAAAGCTACCTCTATCCTTATTGTTTGGCCATTTCCCCTTAGTATTTTGCATTAGTTAGTTTGAAGGCATTTTATGACATCCAGGTAGTATGTGATGACCATATCTTCCTAGAAGATATTCATGTTTATTATTATTTATTATGCCCAGGTATCATTATTAATTTATTCCCTAAATTTTATTTTGTCCTGATGTTAGTAGTGCCCTACCTACCTGAGCCGGGTTAGAATTTAAAGCTGTATCTTTTCCAGCTTCTGCTGCGGAGCTGGAGATTGAACTCAGAGCTCTGTGTGTGCTGGTCAAACCCTCTACCACTGAGCTACATCTCCGGCCCTGTGCTACGCTTTTGTTAAACCTTTGCACTTTTAGCAGTTCTAAATCTTCTGGCTTAGGTAGGTGCATCCTTTGTCAGTAACATGTGATAGTATTTTTGTTTATGCATTTATTCATAAATTCCAAGAGAGAGAGAGAGAAGGGGGGGGCTTTATGTCTTTATGTGCTTTAAGAGCACTTGACATGCTTTTAGCCACACCGTGACCTTCACCTTCTGATAGCTTAGAGGCTACACATTACATATAAATAAATACATTAACTAATTAATTAAATATATATAAATTTTTTAAGATACTTTAGCTGGAGATCGAAGCCTAAATCCTAGGATTTTTTACTCTAGTGTTTTTGTTTTGTTTTGTTTTGTTTGGTACCAGGAATCTAACTCAGGACTTTGCACTTGCCACGCAAGCACTGTGCCACTTAGCTATATCCCTGGCCCTCTTGTGCTTTTTTGGATATTGTTTCTGCTATTTTTTAATACTGATGAGAAATAAACTGTTAGTTTAATCACTATTTTTTGTATGTTTATTTGCTTCAGTCATATTATATAACAACCCCAAATCTCAGTGACTTAAAGCAGCTATCATGTATTTTCCAGTTACAGATCTATAAATTGACAGCCATTTTGCTGATCTTGGCAAAGCTTATGCAAACCAAATAAGTTCTAAATTTTTGGCTGTTTTGGGTCTCTTTCCATGTCCTCATAGGAACCAGACTAAAGGGACAAGCCCACCTAGGCTATGCTCTTTAGACTTGAGAGAACTTTGACGTAGGTGCTTACACATGGCCATTTCTGTCCACTTGTGGAGACCAAAACTGATCACAAAGCCAAACCCCAAAGCAGGGACGCACACAGTACCCGCCCCGCAAGAGTGATGAGAGAGATGTGTCCCTGAAGAGCACAGGCTGGGACTACAAGAAAAGTGCACCTTCTCTGCTAACTGAATGTGTCCTCTAGCTAGCATCTAACACAATCCCAATTTGGGTTTAACTCAACGTGCTTGAGAATTGGTGTCATTTTAGAAGTTCCTATCTTTCTTCAGCTCTAGACAGTGTGTGTGTGCACTGCCCCTTCCCCGTTAGCGCCACGCCCTTCCTCACCTTCTGGACTTCCCTGTAGACAGGCGTGGACTTCTTCACTCCGCTCGGAGCCTCAGAGCTCCTCTTCCTCCCCATCTCTTTCTGGAACTGCATTCTGGGTAAACTGCTGGCCATCTTGTGTCCAGTGTGCAGGGCTGTTTTCATTTCAATGAGCAAAGTTACCTTCTCAGTAACTCGGACAGGGCTCTTTTGACCATCATTCATTGTTTTATTTGTTTTTAGTCGTATTATTTTGCTGTCTTTCTTCAGTTTATCTGCATCCTCTCTCATTCTTAGCTACTCTTCATATCGGTTAAAGAACTTCTGCTTTTATCCACATCCAGAATGTTTAACTTTCTGAACCCCAATCTCTTCTCCTTCCTCCTGGCCCTTCCTTTATGCTTGTTTTCTTTGCACTTGTCTCTTTGAACTTATTTCTAAAGTGTCTGAGGCTCTAGCCATTAAGTATGCTCAAGCCTAGGTGACAAACGGAGCTGTGCATTTCTCCCATCACCCTCCTGCACTTCCCCACATTCTACCACTGAAAAATAGCTGTGTGTGCTTATCCTTCAGCTAACCATCTGGCTTCATGAAAACTAAGCTCTAAGACATAATCCCAGAATTTAGGAGGCTGAGGCAAGAGGATCATGAGTTCAAAGCCAACCTGGGCTACACAAAGAGCTCAGGCTGGCCTGTACTACATAATGAGACCCTTTCTCTAAAACCAAAAGAAATTTTTTAATGTAAATAAATGAAATCTAAGTCCTTAGTCCTCAGATGCAAGGCCTGTGATTCACTGAGAGGAGTGAGTGCACACTTTTTAGCCTGTACTCACCCACTTGCTGAGACTTAACTCTTCACATCCCCAGGGACTGAGTCTAGCCCACTATGTTGCCTCATAAGGAGTCCTTGAGTCCCTGCTTCCTCTGCCTCAGCTGCGCTGCTCATCCCCCTTCCGGGTGTACCCCAGCCCCAGTGCCTGCTGCCTCATCATGACCTTGCCTTGTCCAGGGGCTGCCCAAAACATAGACAGAGTTTTTCCATAATAGTAATTTAAGCAATCGTTTCTACTAATTACTTTCCTTCCCTAAGTCTATATGTAGTAAAATGTAAATTTCACCCAGAGATAGAGGTGAGGCAAGAGCAGGGAGTGGGAGGGGACATAAAAAGGACTAAGATGTTTTATGGACACGCATCACCTCCTGCTGATGACTGTAATCTTTATGTACTGTAAGCAGTATACCAATTAAAATTAAAAATTGAATTAAATTAAAAATAAATCTGCCTTACAAAAACTATAAGGTCTTTCATTTCAATGTCTTTCTAAACTTTACTGGCAGGATTCTCCCCACTGTGTGCTACATTGTAGTCCTACTGACACCCTTAGCATTTTCACGTCCACCTTCCTCACACAGCTTTTCGAACGTCACCTGTCCTTGTCTGTCCCCTCTGCTTGCTCTGGATGATGACTGGCTGGTCCTGAAGAATTACCCTCCCCGCCCCGCCTGGAGCCTTACATAACAATTCCTTCAGCTCTAGCAAAGCAATCCTCTTCCTTCAATCACAGTACACACGACAGCGTGTTGTAACAGTATTTATGTGGCCTGTTTCCTCATTTAGTGTGAGACTTTTTATTAATCTTTTTATGTCAAAAAAACCCTAGCATATAATATCTGTCCAACTAGAGAATTATGAATTTGAATAAATGACTAGGTAATTATAATAATTTAAAGCAGCCTAGCATGTGAAAATCTTATATATATAAATAACATTTGTCATATTAGACAGTTAATGTTCTATGTTGAGAGGTAAGGAAATTGAAGAGTTAATGATATCAGGCGATATCAGGAGAACAGAAAGAGACAAGAAGAGGCAGAGCACAGAAAATGCCCCCACGCGCTCCTGCCGGAATCTTCCTGACGGCATCAGCAGACACTTTCTTCAAGTTTCCTTTATATACTTTTAAAAGCACCTTGTGCATTCCAGCAGCAGCGCCTAGGAGGGTTTTTCTGGCAGGTGTAACGAATGTGTGCAATGACTCTGATGATACAGTAGCTGAGGTGAGAATTTCATTGAATTCTATTTTTGCAACTGAACAGAACATACAAATAGTGGAGTTAAACAGACCTACATTTCTCTGTTTTCTTTGTCATTCTTAGTTATTTGCTAGATGATAGTTTTCTTTCTAGATATGACATGTCCTAAGTATTACAGAAATTGTGTGCTGGGCGCCCACCACTTGCTTGGCTCTTACAGTGTTTTCAAATGCAATCAATGGCTACTGTTTAATATTTGCAGATTTCAAGTGAAACTCATGGCTACTCATGTGAACCTGGGTGCTTTCACAACACTCGGATTGTTCCTTCATGGTAGGACTCACCCGCTGCTGAACATATGGTAGTGACTTACAACAGGCAAGTTCTCTCTATATACTGCCCACAAACAGTTCACAGATTCATTTTCCTCCCTAGATTTGAAGCATTTGAGTGTGAGGATGCTTGCATTAGGAAGCTTAATATCCCATCTAAGAATTATCTAACCTTTCAATTTCTAGAAAAAAATATGGTGCACTATAAATATTTGCTGCATACAAGTGCATGCTTAAGTGAAAGCACAAACTGTATATATAATCATGAATCAAATCTTCCTCAAGTCTGAATCATTAAAAGGGAGATTTTAAACCTCCCTGGTTTAAAATGTGTAAAATGCATAAGAAAAGTGGCAGACTTTTTGTGCCACTGGAACATAACAGGTCACTAAAGAAAACATCTTCACAGAGACTGTCAAAGAAAGGCCAAAATATCCTTTACAAGAGCTAGTATTGGTCATAGAGAGAAAAGGGAAAGTTCTGGGGTGTGGAAAGCAGGAGAACAATTCATGTTTAGATCAGTAGACCTGTGATTACTTAACATTTCTTTGAAAATTTGCCCTTGGGGCTTAAAATTTTACAGAACAGTTAAAAAGATCCTTTATGGAGAAGAACACCTCCTTGCTAAATTGAAAACAATTCTAATGATTTGGATGACAATAATTTATAAACAACACTTAATGTAGAGAAGAGCTCAGAGCACCTGTTTGGCCCAGATAACTCAGAGTGTAGGACATTATATGATCACACTCAGAAGTTCCTTGTTCAGCTTTTCTGTGAATTCATCGTGCATATCTGAAGAAGACAATCTAGTTGGCATATAGCAGGTGAACAGTGAATTTGGATTGGAAAGCTTAACTGACATAACTTTAAAATATTACAATTGCCTGATGACCAGCAAAATGTCAAAAGTCTATCTATACTATATCATTAAAACTCTTTGATCTTAAAGAGAACATGAACATCAAAGTATCAGAAAAAATATAACGGTATATGATGCTATTTCTCTCCAAATCTGCCCCCTTTTCAATGAATGTGCTCTAATAAAAAGTTTTTATCACTGAAACTTCCAGGAGATGTGCTACTGAGGCGCTGTCTTCCTGAAGATGCTTCTTGTTTTATTTCTAACTGACAGCTGTTTATATTGAAGATGGCTAGGATTTCTACAGAACTTAAAGACAAGTATTAAGTCTGAAGATTATGAAGGTTTATACCTTTTGATGTACTGTGATGTGGCCTTAATCTACTTAAATCTCAAGAAAAAAACAAATTATTTGATAAAGACCCTTCAGCTATTTGAACATTAAGCTTTAGGGTTTTTAGGGTGCCAGTTTGGCTTATGAATCAGAATTTAAAATGAAAAGGAGAAATGTGTCCGGAAAAGTAAAAAAGCAGCAGCCGGGCCTTTGCAGCATGGATGAGGAAGTTCTACGGAGCTTTGAGGAAAGTCCATTCAGTGTCACTGACATTCAGAAATGATGACCAATGCATTCAGATAGAATGAGTAATCTACCAATTACGGCCTTTGGACGGGCTCAGAATGAAGACCCCGTGTGTTTGGATCTGTCCTGAAGTGCATCTCAATGAGATTGGCTTTGTAATGCCTGACTGCAAATAGGCTCCAGTCACAGTCTGAACAAAAGCCTTGACATGGAAATAAATGTGCAAAAGATAGCTGGCTGCATTACTCGTTTTGTTCTCACGCTCAGGAAGAGTCAACCCGTATAAATCTAACTCTCAAATAGACGGTACCAACGCACTTATCACATAAGCACCATCTAAACCTTCTTTGGCAAGGGGTCAGGACCACACCTACAAGAGCACGGTACATACGCTATAAGGTTCCCTTCTAGAAATCGTGGCTTTCCTGTGGTGTCAAACAAGCTTTCTCTGCACTACACTCTAGGGATTTACATGAGACTGACACTTCCCACAGGACACCACAGGAAAAGAACACATGTGGTGGCACATCCCTACCATCCCAGCACTTGAGAGGCTGAGGCAGGAGGATTAACTAATTCAAGGCCAGCCTGGACTATACACAGATACCCTATCTCAAAAAGCAAAGCAAAACAGAGTACTAACCCCCACAGGTTCTTTCAAAGTGCTCCCATCTTCCACATAAACCAGAGAGGAAGAAAAGTGAAAGCCAATCCAATGTACAAAGACAGCAACATATTCATCACTAAGTGTCCTCTCATGGTGTCCAAATATTGTACATTTTGCCTGTTTGTGAAAAAGTTAGAATCTCCAGATGTAAATAAAGTCACCCCCTTGTAGAACTATTTTAAGAATACCTTCAAGGTATATATCCTACCCAACAAATTCTGATCCTTTAATAAACTCCACTGAGAAAAGAACATAGGCCAGGACAAGTGTCTGACAAGCTGAATTGAACTAGTAACAATATTTATTTATGAGTACTTCAAATTCAGCAACAAATTTCCACCTCATTGGATTTGGCTAACACTTGGAAATTCACTAACACCACATCCCAAAGCAATTCCATGCCAGCTTATGAGTAAGGTCATGGCCACGTTTGTTGTCGTCCTGTTCATTCTGATGCTTATCTCAAACACGTGCGGAACCCCAAACACTACAACAAATAGCACAAACATGCTGCTGACAAGACAGCAAGGAAGGCAGGAATGGTGCCTGAGACCATGGTGGGCGCAGCCTTGCATAGAAGCTATATACTGACCAGTTGTTTGGGAAGTAGTTAAGAGCTGTAATTAGTTGACTTCTGTGGAAGGTTACCCCGGCATTAGCACAGATCCCCTTGCTCCCAACACTATGGAGGGAGAAGAACAGTTTCTAAGGCATGATGTTAAGTTGAGCCTAGAAAGACATGGTGCCGAGTGGGGGAAGGAGAGCCAGGTATAGGTCAGGGCCCTCCAGACAGTGGGTAGAGTGTGCCCAGGGGCAACAGAATGAGACGGGCGAGGATAGACATGGGAAAGCCACTCTGGAGACTGGAAGTCCAAGATCGTGTGGCAGCACAGTTAGCTCCTTCAGAGGCTTCTCTCCTGAGCTGTCTTCTCCATGTCTCCACAAGGTCTTGCCCCACACATGTCTATGTCCTAATTTTCTTGAAAGGAGACCATCGGTTTGGGTCAAGGCCCACCATCATCCCGTGTTTTACCTTAAGTGTGACTGTTTAGGCCCAGTCTTCAGATACAGCCCCATTCTGAGTTCCTGGGAGTTAACAACTCGGTATGTGAATGTGGGTGGAGAGACTCAGTCCAGGCCGCAGTGAAGATTACGAGTACAGCAGCCCCAGGAAGCCACTTACGCTTTACCTGTTGGGGGTGGGTTTGGAAATTGCAGTGGAGGCAGAGAACAGCAGGGCGTAACGGAGGAGGCCTTGGCTGTAATCCACGGAGAGGCCACGGAGCTTGCAGGTCAGCGGCCCAGCTTTGTTTAATGAAGACTGTGTTGAGGAACTCCAGAGAAGATGAAATTCAAGGAAAGGACACTTAATGTTTCCTGAGAGAAGTGGAGGAGGACTGGAAGGAGGCAGACAGGTAGACTGGTGCCTCTGATGGCAGGAAGTTGAGGTAGTTTGCTTTCAGGCTTTCTATTTTAATTTTCTGTGAAGTAGGCCATCTGCTGAGAAAGAGAAGAAAGAAAACTGCAGATGCGAGCTGAGTGGGAAGTGTTTTAAATTGCCATTCCAGAGAGTGGGAGAGCAAGCTGACTAATAAAACAAGACCTCCAAGGGATTTCTATGAAATGTTAAAAGCCCGCGTTAGGACGAGTGAGCGCAGATGTAAATGACAAGAGTCTCCCCTGTCCTGTGCTTGTCTCTTGGCTGTTGTTCTTACTGTTTTTCACTCCCATGCCTGACTGTGGGCACAGATGTGCAGAAGGTACAGCGCCGGGCAACTCCAGGCCTCCTGTTTCTCAGGACAGAGCGTTCTCCCTGGGAGCGTGGCAAGAGCTCCGGGCACCACTGTTCTAGCTCAGCCTCTGGGAATTTCCCAGGTTCTGGGAATTGGAGGCTACATTTTGGCAGGAAAGGCTGAGGTGGGAGGTGTTTTCTGACAGGAATGCTGGAATGCAAACTTCCTGGAGGCGTTTCACTCCTGGGAAACATCTCCTTGTGCTTCTTCAGCACACGCTGTAAACCATAACTCTACAGAGCTGGAGTAGCCAGAAATATTCTGTCATTTTAGAGGTTGACACCACAGCTATTTCAAATGTCTGTTTGGCTCTATACTTCCATATGCTTAGATTTCACAAAACAGATATCATGCTCATACCAGATAGCATCTCATAAAATGCAAGATATGATGAAGGGCCAGTATCTCTACCCTACAATCCTGCTATACACAACTTTTCATTGGGATTTTGCATTCTTCTGGATGCCTTAGAAATTGAAAAACAAATGTATTTCTTCTCTGAAAAACGTGTGACTCTTCAAGTTGAATGCAAAGATAGAAGGTGCCCCAGAATGTTAGGGAATTTAATGCTACCATTTCCATCAGCTCATCTGTGTATAAAAATACATCCATTCCAAATTGTTCTACCTCCTCCCTCCAAAACACCACACACACACACACACACACACACACACACACACACATACAATCTCTCATAGTACCAAGCTCCATAGAATCGTAGAGACTCACATTTCAAATATTTTAAAGATAAAGAATTAAAGGTTATAAATGTCACAATGAAAACATTTTATATACACTACTACTTAATGTGCTGTGCAGCAGGATAAGATCTTTTGGTGTGAAATAATAATAATGAAGAGAAATTTACCAATGAAAGGAAACTAGGTAGTATAAAATATTGTACCTGCAAACTATAACTTTAAGATAATGTTCAGATGTTTTAGAGCAAAATATGTAAATCTGAACTTGTACCCGGGACAACCTTTACATTTTCTAAATAACTGAATCACTTCTGTGTTAAACCTCATGGTGGAAATAGAGTATTAGAACTGAGAACTTTAAAGAGCATCTAATATGTTTTCATCTTAGAATATAAAAACATAAGAACCTTTCTTAAAATCATTTTACCCTGCTACAGTTTAGGTCATGAATGCACATAGGTAAGACTAGAGGCTACCAGCTGCTGCAAGGGAAAGGAACACTCTTGAATTCAGCTTCTGTTAATAATTAGAGAAAAAATTTGAAAGAAAGAAGAGGCCTAAATAATAGAACATGGCTGGGTGGTATTTTTATTAAAGTGGTATCCTCAGAGAATCACTTATTATGTGACATTCCAAAAATAATGAATAGGCCCTCCAAGTTAAAGGGCCACCTGAGTCAGAATTGTGACAGCCGGGCCCCTTGCAGTGACAGTAACCAAACTTCTATCCTGAGAGGCTTTCATTCATCTAGATGTTTGTTTTGCAAGTTGAGCACATTTCTAGTTTCAAATCACTGAAATAGATATGTACATAGAAAGTTATAAATTCTACAATTCTTTTCACCCTGTGCAGCATTTTTGAAAGAGAAAAGGGGAAGGAATATATTCCATAAAACCGTTATGAATATCTATTATAGTCTTATATAATCTTCTAATTACGAGCAAGTCCTTCTTCATGTGCCCCACAATCAGACATCTCTACATCTCCCTAGCACTACAGAGGGAAGAAAGACTTTATATTTTGTATAAAAGGAGTAAGTTATCTAAAGAAACAAAATTTTTCCTTAAGCTTCAGGGGAAGTTTTGCTTTGAGGAGTTAGGTTAAATTTCTTTTAATTGTAGCATCAATTCAGATATTATATGTTCTCAAAAAATTCTATAGCATACCAGGATTTTATTTTATCTACGGAAATTAAAGACCTCATGGAGCCAAGCTAAGAAGCAAAATGGAGACACCTCCACAGATCCACAAAGCTACTTAATCAAAATAAAAACATTATTAATTAAAAAAACATGTGGCAAACAGACCAGGGAGTGGGCTCTAAACTGGAAGCATTCCACCCTCCACCTCACAGTAGAGACCAGAATTACTTCCTTCCGCCAGAAGTCTGAGAAAATCATGCAGAGGAGATACACAGGCAGATCGCTGTGCTACTTCAATTTTATGGACATGTAACAATCTTCAGCTGTGATGTGTGACATTATTTCTAGATTTTTTCCAGTACAGTGTTTTTCTTTCTCTTCTATTCCCTTCCTCCTACATACAAGCTTGTAATTAGGCATATCTAAGAAGCAAAAACTGTTTTTGTCACTCTATAGCTTCCCACCTTGGCCTTTCAGATCAATGTTCAAGTTTATTGTTTCTGCTGTCTCTCAAAGGATCCGGGAGAGTTCTTTAGGAACCTATTTTTCATACTCTACTCTTTCCACTTGTGCAAATAACGTTCTCTTCCCAGGGAGCTTTCACCACCCCTAAAGCCACTAACCAGGGTATGGGGGGACCATGGAATTGACAATATATTGCCACAAAATGTGGCACCTTAGAATTTGAAAATACGGCAGAGCAAGAAGATCATCCCTGTAAGCAGGGCATAAAATCTTCATTTGAGAAGCACCCTTCTGAAGAGAAGAAAGCCTTTCTTTCTTAATACAGGCACACGGAGAAGAACTTGAACAAATCGGCCTCACAAATTACCCCATGTTTATTAGCACTAAATTATATCCACATTATCCATTCATACTTCACAGCTGTCTGCTTCATCCTTAGACCTACTACAAAGATAGCTTCCTTATGTTGTACTGGCCTGATTGGGGTCTTCATCTCTTTCTGAAGTCTCCTGTGTTGGATACAACTTCTAGTAAATAAAGTTGTAAGCTTTTCTTTTGTTACTTTGTCTTTTGTTAGAGCATTCTCAGTCATGACCCTAGTGATGGGTGAGGAGAGGAATCAGGGGTCCCCTGTGGGATCATAACATTTTTCCTAAAACCTGGGCTCTTGTGCAGGATGCACTCTCCTCTGATTGAGATGGCTTACATGGGGGGCCTATGGCCAAGACTGGGAATGGATGATCACTGTAGTTTTATATCTTCTGATTCCACTCTCAGTGCTTACATTCCCATTTCTCTCTCAATTCTTCCCATCAAAGTTACTCTCAGAGAAGGGTAAAGTGAACCGTGTTACAGATTTGCACGACTGGGTCTATCTAGTCTTATGCACAACTTAACAGCAAACTCAGATTCTGAAAGCAAAGAATTGCATCTCTGTTTGCAGAATTTCAGGCTTAAGCAAGTTTGCAAAAACACTACTTGTGGAGGAACCACAGAGGCTATCCCAGGGAGTAAATCTCCTGCCGTACTTTCATTTATCCATTCTGTGAGTACTGACTGCCTGTGAAATACCAGGTAGCACTTCTAATGTAGCGGAGTAAAGAGACCACAAAACAAGGATATCATTTTAACACTAAGAAGTACACACAAAGAAAGAGAAGGAAATTTACCCTAGTGTCAATAAAGGCTTCCTGGAAGAAAAGAGGCTATAGCTAGGTCTGGAATATGCAGATATTTTCTAGGTAAACAAGTGAATGAAAGGTTTCCTGACACCTAGACATTGCTGTGAGCTGGCCTCTAAAGTGGGAGGAATTGGGAGAAATATTAATTATTTAAGCAAAGTAAACAGTAGGATGGGAAGCACCATTCAGAAAGACAGAAACTGGGGAGAAATCAGGGCCAGATCACCAAAGCTCCATGTGCTGTGCAAATGTGGACCTTAACCCGTTTGTCTGTTTTTCCCCCAAGTCTCACATGCGTGTCTTTAGTGAAACATGAGCTGATTTTGAATGCTTCTGATAATTCTTTTGTAAGTTTTGCTGAATATTTTGAAAAAATGGTCTTTAAAAAGAGGAGTTCCTTCTATAAAGGCCATGAGATTCTGGCTTTACATTCGCCAATAGTACATAATGTCTTATGTTATTACTGCTGTTACTACAAGTATCCAATATTTTATGAAATAAATGAAAACATACATTTAGTAAATGATACACTTGTTAAATAAACAGGATAAAATTGATGAGGGCAGTATACAAGTAACTTCTTCTTAAGAATGACTGGAGTGCAGAGTAAAAGGCTGCTGTGATAGACCACTTGGGAGGGAAGCTGTGAGCACAGAATTTCCTAGATGGATTTTTCACACTTATTCCAAATACGCAGTCAGTCCCATTCTGAGTTTCAGTCGGGGCCATCTTTCTTACTGCTTTCCTGCTTCATGAAGACATCAGCTGTTAACTTATCAAGCTTGTAATTTGAAGGAAAAGCACTGAATATTGTTTGGTGGAAGATACTGTTCTCCATTTCATGTCAAGCGTTTGTTTTGGGCATAACCCAGTGAAGTGCACTACCTTCTGTGTGGCCCTGCATGTATGTGTGCAGACACGCATTTCATCCATAACACTCATACATTCACAGGGGACTGCGGGAAGGTAGGCTTCTCTGGAATTCAGTCAAAATTATCATTTGCTCCTCTAATTGAAAGCACATTCTGACAATCATCCCAGGAGACAAAGTCAGAGGAATTGATGTATCTATGCGTTAAAAATAATTTATAGGGTCAGAGACATGGACTGTCTCCATATTTATTAATACCTAGACTTCTGGTTTACACCCATTTCTGTCCCTTCCAATAAAAACAAAAGATGAGATGCTTAGGATTAATCTACTTTTGTGTCTCCATACATTTTAAAAAATTTTCTATTGAACAGACTTTTTCTAAACTCCTCATAAGTAAAAAAGAAACATCACAGAATGTTTTAGGGTATTTAAAGTCATTGTTTAATCACTCTGAGCTTAATAATATATCGACTTACAATGCTGACTAATTTTTTAGTAGTTTTAGATTATCCTTTGCACCCAATAAGATTTGGCTATTTAATTTATGTAACTCTCAGAGCACTTTGCTCAAGGTTAGCTATGCAGTGAGCACAAGAAAAACACACACACCAGTTAATCTGGAATTTCTCAGTAAGAAAGGAGAAACAGAGATGGATGGGGAACTCTCTAGAGACAATTAAGTGCCTAAAAATCTGATTCAATTGGTTTCCTACAGGGTGCACATCCTTCTGAAGCCCACTGGCATGAAGTGGCTGATTTCACCCAGTGAACATTTTGACTCAAGGATTTCTTTTGTACAAGGCTAAATTGTTTTCCCACCGATTATTGGACTCTATAGTCCTAATTATCTGGTTTCACCACTGAAAGCAGAGTGGATGGTCCTAAGAATCATTGCCTGACTTCCAACTCGGTAGTCCAGCGAAGGTCAGAAAGTGTCCTGAGTGCCACTGAGAACGACTCGAGAGCTTCCCGGATGTGAGATGACAAACTCTGCTCCTACATTCCAATCCTAGCACTTGGAACGCCTAGTTTAATTTAAAATTTTGGAAATTAAGTGAAAATTAAAAATTACCAAAATTTGTGTAGAGAGTAAAATTGGTGTTTATTGAGAGACTTATTGTATTAACTGCATCTATAAAGGGATGAAATTAATAATGTAGACTCATCCATAGCAACAGGGGAAAGCAGAAAAATTTACATTTAAAGTATGTAGGAGAAAAACAAATAATAATAATGCAAGTAGACCAATGAAACTGATATGAAAATAACATATAAAAACAAACTGAACTTTCTGAAGCTCTCAAGAAAACTACAACCTTTAGGAAGACAAATAAAGAAAAAAGAAGTTACCAATATCAGGAATAAAATAGGAGACATTCACAGAGACCCTGAATACATCAGAAGAAAAATAGGCAAATGCTGCAAACAGCTCCACAAACACAAATTTAACTACGTAGATGAAAAGGAAAACATTCCTCAGAAGCAAAACTGCAGCAATTCACACAAAGAGAAATAGATGATGCTAATAGTCCTATAATTACTAAAGAAATTAAATTTATCACTTAAAAGCATAGAAAGAAAAGTTAGCTGGACCAACCAAGTTCAAAAGAGAAGACATAAATTACCAATATTAGAAATGAAAGAGGTGCCATCACTACTGAACACACAGACATTAAAAGGATAAGAAAAGCATACTAGGAACAGCTCCATCCAGCCAACCAACGCATTCCTGTGGTAAAATTGTCCCTGCTACATGTTAACTCTTCTAGCCCTCCCTTGATTGTGCCCTAGTAACGTCCAAGCACATTAATAAAACTCCATCTTGCCTTTCACCTGTGCAATCTGCTCTGAACTCCATGAAGGAATTTACCTATGGCCTGCCTATGTAAGGCCACTGTAGGAGTTTATTCAGTATTACTTTTCTGGTAGCACACTCAATTTCCTGTCTGTAACCTAATACCTACGAATATAAAAACTTCTACATTTTGTGTGTCTCTCTGAGTGTAACTTTTGCAGATGTTCTGCAATAATCCTTAACAACACTATAAAAAGGAAATTTCTCTCCCATTTACAACAGTTTCCTTGTTCAATTCTACCCTACGTTTTAAAAAGAAGCAATACCATTTCTCTGCAAACTGTTCCAAAAACATAGAAATCACATCCTTACTTACCACTCGTTCTGTAAAAGTAACATTACTCAAGTACCGAAAGATATAACAGAGGAGGAAAACAATAAACCAGCATCTCATGAACATAGATGTAAACATCCATCACAAAATACTACAGAATGAATTCAACAATGTAAAAAAACAATTATTCAATACATAGGATTTATTCACATATGAAAGACTGGTTCAATATTCAAAAGTTAATCCATGTGATTTACATATTAACTAGCTAACAAAGAAAAAAACATATGCTCCTAATAATTGATCAGTAAAAAGTAGTTGTTGAAAGCTGATACTAATTCTTTGAAAAATAAACCTCTTAGAACCTGGGAATAGAAAAAATGTTGCTCAATTCATAATCAATGCAGTCAACAAAATCCTTGACGGTGAGAGAACAGTTACTGATCTTGTACGATTAATGACAAGGAACTCCTCCTACCTAAAGTCATATTGGAAGTCCTAATAGTCCAGTAACTAAAAGGAAATAAGGTACCAATTATTCTAATAGAAGGAAAGAAAGGAAAAAAGAAAATAAGAAGTCCTAATTAAAAAATAGTACTAAAAACCACGATGTGGGAAAGGTCCAAGGGTCACTTTTAATGTATTTTATTTTGAAGGTTAGTTTTATAAAATATTGTGTTTCAATGTGATATATAGATATCATATCTTGATCATACCATCCCGCTATTACCCTTTCTCACACTTCTAGTATTTAGAGGTGTGAGAAATACCCTCTGTATTTAGGTTCTTGTATCTAAATATAGATTCCTTTCTGGGTACTGTCACTTCTTTTTCACCAAACATCACCCTCCATACACCCTAATTTTGCATGTTTTGTGTGGGAAGGTGGATATGTATAATGTATCTTGCTTATAACCATCTACCCATTACCCATTGCTATAGTTTATATCCAGGTGTCCCCTCAAAGCTTCATGCGGTCATCAGTGGGAGTTTTTTGAGGTGGCTGGATCTAGGGTGTAGTGCAGGAATTTTGAGGGAGCAGTTGAACTGCAGCTGAGCCTGAGGGTGCCAAACTCCTTGACACTAGAGCAGAGCCAGTCCCAAGGACACGTAATGTCAGAAGCAGACTGTGGAAACTAGTTGGCCTCTGGTTCAGTTGCACATCAACAGGTGTCTGGCCTTGGTGCTCTTCCTTCTTAACTATAGTACACAGATCTTTAAGAACGCTTTGCTTTCAGGGTTCTTAGACACTGAGACATTGCACTCTGGATCCCATCGTGTGCCTTTTTTCTTTTTTTTAACTCTGTGTAAGCTGGGGCTGGGACATAGTCACTGCCTCTCCATCTGAAAGGTCAGATCCCAAGTGGTCACAGTTTTCCTTTGAGAATGTGTCTATAGTTTTTTCTTAATCTCCTGCTGTCCCCTTTCAGGAATCTGCTCCCTGAGCAGATCATGAGAGGAATTAGATGTATGGTACTGGGACTAAGGGTATGGTGCTGAGATTAAAGGTGTGATGCTGGAATTAAAGGTGCCCCACTCTGGGCGTATGCGGCTCTACTCAATAAGTTTACAACCAGAATGGAAAGAACCTGCTGCTACTGCTTGTACTGCTGCATTTGTATGCCGCTTTCTGCCACACCATAGACTGTTTCTCCTTTGCTATGTCTGCCTGCCATACCACCCTGCCTTAGAGATAGCCAACTATGGACTGAAGTCTCTACAAACTGCGAACTGAAATAAACCTTTCCCTTTAACTTTGGGTGTCAGGTATTTTGTCTCAGCAATGAGAAAAGTAACCAGAACAGAATTTTGTACCAGGACTAGGGCCATTAAGGTGATACTACCTGACCATACAGTTCAGGAGCCTTGGGAACTGGCTTGTGGGAAGCTTTTAGAAAGATTTGGAGATAATGGTTAAAGAAGCAGCCCTGAAATACTGTGAGCTATACTTGATGGGAGATTCTTGTTAGAGCTCAGAAGACCAGAATGTTGATAGGAATGCAACAGGTAAAGATCAGAATCAGGAAGTTTCTCCTGGAAAAAGAAACATCTGCTGTTGGACTCCAGACCACGTGTGTTATCCTTTGGCAGAAAATTTTTTTGTATTTTGTTCATGTCCAGAAACTTTGCCTGAGACTAAGATTCAAAGCAGTGGACTAATTAATATAGTGGAAGAAATTTCAAGTCAATCCAAAGTTGAGGTATTGGCATGGCTACTGTTGGGGGCTTTCAGCCAGATCTATGTTGATAATCAAGAGCAAAGAGCCCAGAAAATGATTTAAAATTTTTCAGTTTGTCCCAAAAGGAAGCTGTAAAAAATCTGCAGACTGCAAAGAGAGAGCAGAGAATAATTTGGTTGCTGAGAAGGAACAAGACAATAAAAAAGATGGCATGGCATGAGGACACCACAAGAACCAGCAGCCTTTGTAGCCTTTAAATTGTATGGGTGAGAACATCTGAAAGGCTTTTCTGAGAAGAGAGCTCCACAGCACTATGCTCTGGGATGGTAGTGGCCTAGGATAATTATTCCTCAGCTTTGGATTCAGAGCGCTCAACAATCCAGGCTCTTGACCCATATAGCCAAGAGAGAAGAATGCCTGGCTAATGCTGATGGGAGACCTCCACTTAATGGTGGTTTTAGATGCATGCAGAATGCAAGGGTTGTGGGATCAGAAGGGCTTACATCCAGATTTCAAAAGAAAGCCTGAAAGGTCAGGCAGTTTGTCCCTGACAGGGTAATTTGTAAAGCTGTGAATGTGAAGCCAAAGGTGCAGTGGAGAACTAAACACATTAGAAAACCCAGGAACTTGGGTGATCTGAGGAAAATAATAAGAAATGAGCAGAGCTCACCCAAGAAAGAAGCCATGAGAGCTACAATCAAGAATAAGGATGAGGCCATCTAGGCTATTTAGAATTCACATCTTGCCACAGGCTGCCTCAGATACTGGACATAATCTGCTGGCCCCAAGGCAAGGAGGCGTGAAGGAGTAGGGCCTGGGTAATAGCAGAGGAGAATAGCAAATGGCATGGGAGAGAGGAAGCAGGGAGAAAGACAAAATGAGAAGGGAGGGAGATTTTTCCCTTCCAGGCCACACCTCAGGGATCCACCTCCTCCAACCAGCTTTTGCCTCTCAGCATCACACTTAGCTATAGCCTCGTCAGTGGAATGATGCCCTGATGAGTGTCACACACTCATCCAACCACCTCCCAGAGCCACATCTACAGGAACTGAGGCTTTGTAGGCACCTAGTTAAAAACCATAACATGTGTCTTCCTCAGTGTCTTCTGTGTTCTGAAATTTTCATTGTAGGAGAACTTCACTTCCTTGGGTAGATTGATAGCTAAGTTTTTATTTTATTTGAAGCTTTTGTGAATGAAAATTTGTTTTTACTGATTTCTTTGCTTTTCATTCATAGTGTATAGTAAAGCTATTGATTTTTAAATTATGTAATATTATTTAATTTATTTATAAACTCTAAAATTTTTCTGATAGATTCTTTTGGGTCTTCTAAGTATAAGATGATATCATATTCACACAAAGATAATTTGACTTCCTTTCCTTTTTTGTATCCCTTCTATCTTTTTAATCTTGTCTAACTACTTTAGCTGAAATTTCAACTATATTGAATAAGAGTGGTGAATTTTGACATCCTTACCTTATTCCTCATTTGAGAGGAAATGTTTTCAGTTTCTCCCAATTGAGAAAGATATTGGCAATGGCTTTTACTATATTGAGGGATGATCCTTCAGTACCTAGTTTCTTTAGAGCTTTTATCCTGAAGGCAGACTAGATTATGTTGAAGGCTTTTTCAGTATCAAATGCAAGGATAATGTGATTTTTATCCTTGATTCTATTTATGTGATGTATTGCATTTATTCACGTGTGTGTACTGAACCCTCCCTGCATCCCTGGATCATGCTTCATCATGATGTATGATCTTTTTAAACATGTTGTTGAGTTCAGTTTGACAGTATTTATTAAGGACTTTTGCATCTGTGTTTATTACTGATATGGAACTATAGTTTTCTTTTTTGTTGTGTCCTTCTCCAGTTTTGGTATCAAAGCAAGGTTGGAAGCATTTCTTCTTCCATTTTATGGGATAGTTTGAAAAAGCATTGATGTTAGCTCCTTTCTAAAAGATTTTCTAAAATTCAGCTGTGCACTTATCTGGTCCTGGGCTTTGCTTTGTTGGGATAATTTTTATTACTACCTCAATGTCATTCCTTATTATTTTTCAAATATATATACATAAAATCTTGATTCACTTTTGAGTGTTTCGAGAAGTTTATCAATGTATTCTAGATTCTCTGATTTATTAGAGTATAGGTTTTTTAAAAAGCCTCTAATAATCCCATGGTTATCAGTGGTGACTATTTTCACATCCACTTTTTCATCACTAATTGTACTTATTTGGGCCTTCTTTCTCTTTTTATCAGTTTTCTAAGGATTTGCCAGTCTTGTTAATCTTTCCAATGAATCAATTCATTTTTTATTGATACTATTATTATTCTTTTATTCTCTATCTCATCAATTTAGTCTCTGAACTTTATTATTTCTTTCATGTATGTTTGGGTAGCTTCTTTGGTTTTCTTGTTGTGGGCATCTGATTTCATTACATTATGATCTGAAGAGAGGCAAAAGAATATTTAAAGTTTTTTCATTTTTAGAAGTTTGCTCTATGTACCAAAATATGATCAATTTTGGAGACCGTTAAATGATCTGCTCAGAGGAATGTTTGTTCTGTGCTTGTTGGATGGAATGTTCTAGACACATCTGTAAGTCCATTTGGCCTATGGTATAGTTTAATTCTGAAGGCTTTGGTTGATTTATTTGTCTTGATGACCTATCTTTAAGTATGACTGAAGTATTAAAGTCAACAACTATTATTTAATTGGGACCCAAGTGTCCCTTTCCATTGAGTTTTATGAAATTAGGTGCAGCAATTTTAGGAGCTTACGTATTTACAATCATTATATCTTCTAGATAGAGTGTTTCCTTCACCAGTCCATAGTAATCTTCCTTGTCTTATCTGTCTTTGTCTTGAAGTCTATTTTATCACATGTAAGTATAGCTACTCCTGCTTGCAGTTGGATTCCATTTCTGTAGAATATTGTTTTTCTTCCTTCACTGTCCCTTAAAGGGCATAGAAGCAACCTATCCCAGTGGCAATGAGCACATGCAGACACAGGTCATGGTTTTAATACTGTTCCACAGTAAAAGGCACTCCAGGCTCTTGGGAGAAATGGCTACTCTAAATTTGAGAAAGGACACATAAAAACTAGCTTGAAGGACCTTTTAGTATCAGAAATGAGGAAATTTAGAGGAAAAACCATAATGATGAGGCCTCTCAGGAGACTGCAGACAGCTGAGAGATTCTAAAATATAAACAGCAAAATAACTAAGACACTGTTGGATGAACACAAATATCTATGCATCCATACTCAGAAAATAAACGACTGAATAAAAAAGCCAAGTGGGGAAGAAAACGTAAGTTCCTAGTGCACAAGAATTCCAAATGATTTGTGTTTAGGGAAGTGGTGCACAGTACTCTGCCTTTAAATATGGGTTGCACACAACTCCTTCCAGTGAATCACAGATAAACTGAGACTCATGTAACTTTACATTGTAGAAATCCTACAAGCACAGCCTCGATGTTAACCTCAACAGTGCAGTCGACTTGATGTTATGTCCCCTTGCTGTGAAGTGATGAGAACAGAACTTTACCTTTATAATCTAACTGCCTAAAGTGCATAATCACAGTTCAGTAATGAGCAAAGCCTCAGACCAATCCCTGCAGAGGGACTCACTCCACAACACCTGATCAGTGCCTCTTAAAATTGTCAAGATCAACAAAAACAGAAAGGTGGAGAAACTATTAAGACCAAAATGAGCCTGAGACAACACAATGAAATGTATGGAAAGATCCTGGATACAATCCTGGAGCAGAAAACAGGTAAAACTGAGAAACTCTAAATAGAATGTGGTTCGTTAATTGTGACAGACTCACCTCACTAATGTAAGTTGTTAACAATGAGTAACTGGGTATGGAGTGTATGTGAACAGTCTGTATTAGCTCTGAAATTGTTTCATAAGTCTAAATCTTCTACAATGAAAAATTACAGTATTTATTCTAACTTATTTAGAATACCACCTTCTAAACTCGTTTTACCACAAGGCTGTGGTGCACACACTCTTGTATTTGCAGCAGTATTTGTGTCAATTGATCATAGGAACATTGAAATCCTGCTGTATATCCAGGGGCCAGTAGCAGTTTGATCTAAATTATTGTTCTTGTATTGAATCATTTTACTGAAAATAAATGAGTCTTCTATAACATTTAAAATATTTCCATGATATAAAAATTTAATTTTTAAACATTTAAAATTAACTAGGACTTTTGACTCTACATGGAAAAACGGCAATGTACAGGAGCGCAAGACACTACCTGTGTCCTTGCTGATGAGAGGAGAGTGGCATAACCCTGAAAGAAAATGTTCTAATTAAGAAAAGGCCAAATTAAATAGTCCTAGGATGAGGGGATGTATGAGGTATAAGTTTTAAAAACGGGATGAATTTTTAAATTTTTAAAAACTTATTAAAGGGAAAAACACACTGCATCTAAGCCAACTCAAAACAATTCCTTTCCCTTAGCATTTATCACATTGCCCGTGCCACATTTTGTAGCGGTTCTGGAAGCCTTCTTTCAGAAGTGTCTTCAGTTGTGATACTGTGGCCGCCTTTGTGTTCTGGATGGACTCAAAACATTCACCTTTCAAGGTCATATTCTTTTGGGTAAGAGCCAGCAAGTTGCATGATGGCAAAGCCAGCGAGTAGGGTCAGTGAGTGCTCACCCACAGTAGAGCCTGACCAGCCCGCCTTTCTCTTGGGTACGCGGCAACAGCTTTTGCTGTACTTTTTTATCACACTTCATAACAATGCTCTTGACGGAGGACTTCCAGAACTGCTTCAGAAAGTGGCAGGAATGATGGACTTAGTTTAAAGCAAGGTGGGGTATTTTGCGGCGGACTAATGGCAATCTGTCTTGTATTATAATAATCTAATGAAAATCATATCACTGTACATTTTGATCTACCTCATATTTCCAATATTTAATGATATATGTGGAGTCTAATGATGTAATTTATTCAAAATATAATTTTCTTCTCATTATCTCAAGAGTTAAAGTCAACTTCATATTATTTTCCAGTTCTTGATTCCATAAATAATTGGATTACACACCAATTTAATGCAAATTTCAATAGAACTATCTGATAATTTAATCTTCCTGTGAAGAAGACAGTTTGACAGACTTCTAAGTAACCCCTAATAAAGACAATATTAAAGTATTTCTGTGGAGGGAGGAGATAGTGTGCTGGATTTAAATTTAGTACTACTCTGTATATTAATGTTAACTGACCTATTGTGAATTTATTTGACTAAAAATCATTCGTTATCATATTTCTCAAATTTTATCTTTACTTATTATTTTAGATTTAATTTATAGATATGGTTGTGCTTACATATTTGCATAAGAGCCCTAAACATGGTACATGTATGTCAAGTATTATGTTACACATATTATAATGTAGATCACATTATAATAAAAACAACTAAAAGCAAGTGGTCTATTCTTGCAGATGGAAATTAATACATTGCTCAGATTTCAGGACCACTGCAAAGGAGGCTCATAAATAAGTCAAACACCAAACAACATTGAAGAACATCAATTTATTTACAAAGAAATCAGTACAAGATCTTGCCTGAGGGGCTGGGGATATAGCTCAGTGGAATAAGCACCTGCCTAACAAGCGCAAGATCCTGAGTTCGATCCCCAGTACCACCAAAAAAGAAAAAAAAAAAAAAATACCATGGGCTGGGGATATAGCTCAGTAGAATAAGCGCCTGCCTAGCAAGCGCAGGGTCCTGAGTTCGATCCCCAGTACCGCCAAAAAAAAAAAAAAAAAAGATCTTGCCTGATCTTTCTTGCTTTGATCACTAATGCAAGTAGGCAATGATCTTTCTACAGCATATATAATTCAATAGTTAGCATCTCCAGTGAAAAACGTGATCAGATATGGATAAGTTTAATGAGATTCAATGCTATTCCAACCCTAAAAGAAATAGAGGCATGTTCAAGAGGAAAAACAAACAAAAAGAATTAAGCGTTGAAGTTAAACTGTAAAAGAAAACAAAGCAAAAAACAACAGTGATTTTTTTAAATGGAAAAGAAACAGACATAGATGTAGTGCCTGATTTATGTACTTTAATATGTAACTTTGTCACTTCATCTTGTGATATCTCTTCTCAAAACAAACATTAAAAGTCAGCATATTTATGATGTTATAAAATGTTCTTATCCTAATATTTATAAATACAATATTTCTAAAATACTAGGTATTTTATATCACATTGATGAGTGTATTTTAAGTAACTAAACTTTGACACTTCTTTTAAAAGTGTGAGAAGTTTTTATTACCTAAAAAACTTTTCATGCCAGGCACAATGGCACTTACGTATAATTCCAGGATGCTGAGGGGTTGAGCCAGGAGGATGGCAAATTCAAGCCCAGCTGGGACAATTTAAAGACTTAGCAAGAACCTTGTCTCAAAGTAAATTATAAAACATAGACCCCATCATACATAATTTTATTGTGCACAAACAATAGATAATTTAAAGAAAGAAGCCCAAAGTATATGTATAGGCCATATATAGTCATTCTTGTAGATAGCTGAATTAAGCCTAAGCATCTGAGTTACCCCTGGACAAGAACAAAGAAGCCTCCAATGGCTCCACCCTGCATCAGTTTAAACCACTTCTGTCCGGTTGCTCTCCCCAAAGTCCAGCCATTCCCACGGAGCTTCATCTCAATTTTCAATCTACCTGTAATGCAGAAATAGATTGCAGCTCTGGCCTTCTTTCCATGTCTTCTTGTGTTTCAGTTTAATCAGAAATGCTCTGGATTTGGTTCCTTAACCCATGCACTGCTGTCTATCTCTAACAGAAGCACTCTGCTGGGAAGTCCCAGCAATGGCTTTCTGCTTGGTTCAAGATTCTCTGCACCGTCAACAGTCATCCGTGGAAAACTCAAGCTTGTGTGACCTCTCATGATTTGTTCTGCTTAGTGGCATTTTTCTGTAGTAGAGACAGAATCAGAATGAAGCAGATCCTTCTTGAGGTCTGCATGATCTACCCATGGTCTCACCTTCTGCCCTGTCCAGCAGGGTATCTACCAGCCTAACTTGGGATTGACTTGGAACGTGACCACTGTGATTGAAGAACTGAATCTTAAATCGTATTCAATTTTATTTAGCTTAAATTTAAAGTTAAAAAGTGGTCCTTAATGCAAGTATGGAAAAACTTTCAAGTTTGTTTGGAACAACTTGCATACATGAATTTGCTGTTTTCAACTATAAACTTTATAAAATTTAAATGCATTCAAGCATTCTCCTTGAAAAGTTAGTATCCTATTGGAGCTGGGCTATAGGTTCAAATTGTATATAGGATTTCAACGCTATATGACAAAGGAAACTATCAGTACATTCTTCACTGAATATATGTTGTAACAATAATACTGGAATATATTGGGGCAAATAAAATAATAAAATTAATTCTTTTTATTTTTTTCAGCATGGTCACTATAAAATCTTGCATTATACATGTGGCTGCCATTATATTTTGGTTGGACTGCTGTGTTTGTGACTTTCCTCACCAGTGGGACAAAGTACCTGCAATGTAAGGAGAGGTTTATCTGGGTTCATATTTACAGTGCGTGATGAGCAGGATCCAAGACAGAAACAGCCTGGCTGGAGGGCAGCTGCAAAGAGAGAGGGAAGGAACCATGAGGGAGACACAGCCAACCAGGTCACACCCTGGTGACCGGCCTCTTGCAACCAAACCCACCTCCCGACACTCAAAGCCACTCGACTCACTGGTGGATGAATCCACTATGGAGGACAGTGATGCCATGAATCAGCCACCTTGCAAAGCACCCCTCTAGGTACATGAGCATGTGGGGGTTCGTTCCTGTTCTAAGCCACGGGGAGTGCTCTTCACAGCTGCATCTTCCAGTTAGTCCAGGATCCTAGTTACCCCTCGGACTCAGCTGTTCTGCCTCTTCCCAGGGCCCGTGGGCATTTTGTTCCTCTCCTGACTTTCTTATCTTTGCCTGGGCAGCCTTGCTTATCTCTCAGTGCTCTTCTAAAGGAACATATCCTGCAGTAAAAATATTTCTTCCCCCTTTGTTTGGGGTGAGGTCTCTTGTGATCTGATCTCATACCAGGTTGGTTCTCACTTTCTTAGCATTTATCACAGTGACAAAGTTATCACTGTATACTTATTAATCACATCCTGCCAAATTCACTGGTACATTAAACTATCAGCTACATAAGGCTGAGGTGCATCTGCTTTTGCTCACCCTCTCCCCAGTGGCTAGCACAGTGTCTGGCATGCACAGAGTAGCTTGGGTTGCAAAGGATAATAAAATGAAAGTCAGAACCTGCTATGTAATCCCATGCCTGTAATCACAGCACTCAGGAGACTTAGGCATTTGAGGGCAGCCTGGGCTACACAGTCAGACCCGGTCTGAAAAGGAAACAAATGAGAAGCTCCAAAATCTGGAGTTAAGAATGTCAGTGTGGAGTAGATCCGAGAGCTCTGTACTCCGAGAGCAACATGGTGAGCACATTCTTCTGAGTCAAATACGTAGCCCTTAAAGTAATGAACTAATGAATGAATGATGACTCTTTTCTAAGAAAAAGATGTCATGTTTTTCTATTGTTTATAAAAGACACCGCTGTTTTCAAACCTCTCTACCATATCATTCCAAATCTTCATTACTTGAGTGCACACTCCCCCTAAGTTTCCTTCTTCCCAGCATCCTTTTCCTGAGACGTGGGGTGGTGTCTTGGTAATTTTTCTCTTGTTGCTGAGACAAAATACCCAATGGCCAAAATGAAGGAAGGAAAGGTTTATTTAGCTTACAGTTTGTGGAGGTTTTAGTCCATACTTGGCTGGTTCAGAGGCAGAGTGGCTCAAGGCAGAGGGCAAACTGTTCAGGGCAGCAGAGCACAGCAAAAACCACCAGAGCAAATGGGAAGAATGGCTGCAAGCAGCCTCCTTTTCTTCCCTACATTGTAAACAACCTACCCCACCCAGGGGTCATGAAACCCTCACACAATCTCCATGCCCTCCTCTTCCACAGCCTCAGGATGTTTACAAAGGAAGCACCCCAGCTTCCTCCTGAGTCACTCAGCTAAACCTCTAGATTCCCCAAGTTGACACAATGTATCAACCATAACAGGTGGCGTCCAGCTCACAGAGCCAGGCAGCACTGGGTGTGGCCCTGCTCCTCCCCGTGACCTCCTGAAGATGTTTCCTCATCTCTGAGCCAGGCTAACAATAGGGACTATGTCAAAGGACTAGGTGAAGCCTGAACGGTGTGCTGTGCTTCTAACACAGCTCCTGTCCCATAGGAGCCCTGTAACTCCCCGCAGGAAACACGAGGCATCTGCAGTCCAGAGCAAGACAGCAAGTAGCTTGATGTACCTATGTCATCGCCTAAAGGACAACGCCAGCCATTGTATTAAGTGCATCCTTGTGTTTCAGTAAACCTGTACTCTGGTTACTCTCATAAGAAGGAACCAGTATCCAGAAAGGTTAAGTCACTTGGACAAAACCTACATTCCCAGCCAGGCACCTGGATGCCGCGGCCCACCTTTATGTCTACTGCAGCTCTCTGTCCGTCGGAGGATGCCTCTTTTTGTATTTTCTCTGCTCATGTCATTTAAACAACCACCCTCCTGGCCCAGTGTGTAATGTCATAGCTGCATTTTTCTGTTCACTCTCCTAAGTTTCCGTACCTAATATAGACCCCCCCATTTTGCCAAACTGTAAAATTCTATGTAAACTCCAAGGTAACATAAGCAAAACCATTTTTCTCTATTATCTGTAATTCCTCTGAACATAAAAATTCTTATCTCTTGAGCGCTTTGTTCATAAAATTTTAAAAAAGCATTTTATTTCTCCATTGTTCTTTGTGTGCAAACTATCTTCCTGCTCTTCTCTGAAAATTTTAACTTCTAGGATAGTTTCATAGTGTTTACATCCATGTGTCTAAGAAAATGTCAGGGATATATACATAAATATGTGTGTACTTGGTGAATTTATGTTTACTTGAAAATTAACAAAATTCACAAACTGCTCCTGTTTGCAGAGACACACATATTCACATAGCACATATGCAAATACACATGAGCCCCTGTAAGCCCACAAATGTACACAATTGTGCATTTTAAAATATACAGACACACATTCACATATATGCATGCACTCATGAAACTGTACACATGCAGAATTGAATTTAGTTTTTGTTTATTGTTAAAGTATTGAGAGAAGATTGAGTTAATGACTTTCTGGATATGAAAGACAACAGAAGCAACTTGTGTATTTTATTTTAATAGAACATTGACTATCAGAAGGAACATTTTGATATTCTATTTCTCCACTTTTATCGTTAAAATTTATTTAATGATAAAGATCTTATTACTTGATAATGCAACACCACAAACACACACACACAAACACAACCTGAGACTAATGTTCAATCACGCGTTTATGATAAAGGAACAAAAACAAAGAATATTCAGACCAAGATAATCTTGAAAAGGTAAAATCAGAGAATATACATCTCAGTAGTCCTATCAAAATCACTTGGCTTTTGTACTTTATATTCTATTAAGAAAACACAAATATCTAAAACAGTTTATTTTATGAACTGGACTTATGAAACAGTAAAGCTACCAGTAAAAAATGTTTTCAAGAATTAAACAGATACCTTCACTTTTTTACACAAACAAATATCAATAAAGCAAGAAAGTAATGCTCTTTAACAGTCACATTTTAACAAAGCAGATTATAAACAATCAATATACAACTGCACATGGAAAGATAATTCCACCCCAGTCACTGGTAGTGTTACAAATCATAGTAGCATCACTTCCCACATAGGATGTGTGGAGAGCCACAGGGGAATTATAGTCCTATTACACACAGCCAAGTGCACATTACTAGCTGGTGGAAGAGGTGCAGGGGTTATAAACATCGCTTGTGGTCTATACTCCATTACACAAAGATAAATCCTCAGATCAATAAAATGCCATGAAGCTATTATGGTCATTGGCAGTTAAAGTAGCCCAAAACATTGGCTTGGGTCCATAAAGAGAAGTGTTTTTAGCATCTTTGAGTATCAGATGAAGCTGCATTCTGAATCATTCCATTTGAGCTTCCCCCTCTCTGCGACAAGGAAGCAACACATATTTGCATACTCTGCCTGGTGCCTATAATGTAAGTGCTTTAAGTGGCAGTGTCAAATGGGCTTGATTTATGTCACTTTAAGAAAGCCTAGTAATTTCATATCTCATAATGGGGTTTTTCATTCTTCTAGCTAGACAATGCATGAAAACATTAGCCTGATGCCTTTTAAAATGTTGTCAAAATGCATGGGGAGAACCAAATGTATTCCGTGTTTTTCTCCTGTAGGCTGCAGTGAGAAGAGCGGCTGAGGGAGATTTCAACTGTGCATAATCATAGGCAGCTCTGCAGCTGAACAATGATAATAACACCCGCATGGTGTGGTGTCTGGGATGGAACGCAGATAAACGTGCAGCACAGTATTCCTATTGAATATGTTGCACATATATGCACACACACCCCCCACACATAATATTATCATGAGTCTATCATCACCCCACATGTGAGGAAAGGGGAACAGCAGTTACCCATGTCCCCAGTCACCTCTGGCTCTCACAACAGCTTTCTTGTCCTCTGAAAGAGGGGAAAAGTAAAAGCAAAGGCTCATATTTCCCTTTGCTAGCCTGGTGCACAGCTTTTCATCTGGTCTCAACAGTGGCATTTTGATTAAGTGGAATTATAAATATGTCAGAAAACAATTACCCTCCATAGACCTCTTCTGTGTTTTCGTGTTGAACCATACTGAAGAAAGGTGCTCTAGGGAAATCAACCTCCCTCTTGTACGAGAACACCCAGAAAGTATTTTAGCAACACTCAGGTCAGAACACTGCTGTAAAGACTGTGCACACTGGTATTTCCCAATTACCCAGAATCCTATTGAGAAAGAGAAGGAGGAAGCCAGGTTCCCCGTGTTCTTTCCTCCTTTGCTGAATCCCCAGGATGCTAATATTTTTAGAGGCCAAGCTCCAACAAATATACAGCCATTTGGGGAATACTGTACTCTCAGATGTTAGATAATTATACAGAAAATAGATGAAAGAAATGAACTGCTAGTTGAATAGTGTCAGGGGCTAAATCTATTGACAAATAGAATGACTTTGGAAGAAAATTATCGATTGCCTGATTCTTATCAGGAAAATCTTCAGAGAAAATGGAATTTGAGATAAGCTATCAGGGAGAGGTAGAACTTGGGATAACAGGGAAGAAGGTGAGGTAGTGTGGATTCAGATCAAAGGCCAGGCCCCTCCTGTAGGAGAGAAGAGGAGTTCCACAAACATAGATAAACAACAGGGTTACAGATTGGTGAGCATTTTGTTATTTAGATGAGAATAAAACCAGGGAGCCATTTTTGTTCTTGAGCAGTTGCTATCTAACAAAATCACTTACGTCCAGGGCCTGCTGCCTAGTTGTGCAGAACAAGAAGCTGTGCAGGACCCAGCGCTCAAAAGACTGTGCTTGGCTTTGGGCCCTGTTACCACTCTCATGAAACGTACTGTTTCAACCACAAGCTCTGCAACTTATGAACTGTTGTTACCATTCCCCACACACTGTCCTTGGGTGAACAAAAATCTCTGTCCTCACATGACTCAAAACTGGCGTGCACACTGTTATTTTGAGTGGGGGGGGGGGAGAAGGAAGGGAACTATTTGTGGGGGCTGCTGGAGAGGATCCTTTGCTTCTCCCCAGCACCCTGCCCGCATGCTGGAACCCTGGAGGCCGCTTCTATCTCTGCTGTGACTACTGGGACTCCTTGGCTTCATCTCCCTTTCCTGATAACTTTCCATGCAGGCCTTTGATGATTCTGTCCCCTTGGGAAATTGCAGATCTTTGTGCAGTGTGGCTCAGTAAACCACTCCCTCCCCACCCTCTTCATCCCTCCCCTTTCTTTGGTTCCATTGCCTGTGACCTTGGAAAAAGTTTTAATTTCTCTAAGTCATTTTTCTTATCTACAAAAGTGGGATAATTATATCTAGGTTAGGAATCTGACAAGAGCTCAGAAAGAATAATAACCTACACCTCCTTATCTAGGCAGACAGCTCAATGGACTGCTCTTGCAGGGTTTCCCCCCACAGTCTGCTGCCCTCCCCCCTTCTATCTATTTTTCCTCTAAGGAAATATGCAAAGGCCAGGGAATTTTGATCAGCCATTTCCCTCAAAAATGTTTTCAGTGTGGTGGGAGTAAGTGCAGGCAATAATGAAGAATGTAAGAGAATTCAGAGTTGACACTGGAAATAAGACCATCGTTTGAATCACTGCCAAACATCTCTTAGTGATGGTAATGGTTTGCGACCTTCAGGGGTAGGGAATGCCATTCATAGGAAAGGACTGAAAACGGCATCATTTTCTGGATGTCATACAGAGCATACTTAAACAGAACCTACATGGTAGACCCTACTGCATACCTACTATATAAATAGGTAATATGATATGACCTGCTGTTCCTCAGCTGTAGAATCTATCTGAATGCTGTAGGGAATTGTATCGCAGTGGTATTTGTGCTTGTAAGCATACCTAAAGCACAAAAGGTATGGCAATAACACCAGGTGATGGGAATGCCTCAGTTCCTCATGATCTTACGGGAACACCATCACACATGTGAGCCGGGGTGGACAGAAGCTCTCTGTGCAGTGCCTGACCCTGCTTCATGCAGGATGCAAGGAACTGGACCTCTGCTGCCCAAGGCTGGCAGTCACTATCCACAGAGTCCTTAGGACATGAAAATCTCAGCATTTATGTAAGCAGGTTCAATCTGTAACCTTTAGGCACATTGTTTCACCATCAGCAGGGAATAAGGGGTCTGAAGATGGTCAGGAAAGGCAAAGGAGACCACGAGCCTGAGGAGGGCACTGGCCACTGTGAGGGGCAGTGGGCAGGGTGGTGCACATTTGGCAGCCATGGCATTTGGCTCCGAAAACAGTACCAGCTTATCGTTTTCTCAAGTGTCTCATTATCGTGTGCAATATCATTGAAAGATAATTATTTTCCATACATTTAAATAGACAAATAGGCGCATCTCTAGCTTTCGTTTTCCCCAACTTGCCTGTTGTGGTCAGAATGGCTGCTTGCTGTTCCCTAGTAGCTACCCTTTCCCAAAACCTTATCTCTTCACTTGAGCTCTTCTAGTTCAAATTCTTGGCCTGTTCCCAAATTTAGGAACAAAGGCTCTTAAGGCTGGTTTTTTTTTCTTTTTTTTAATTTTGCGATCCTTGAATTATGTGTTTTACTTCTGATCCTAAATCAGGAGTTGGTAAAAGTTGTTCTGAATCTGGAGCTCTGTATAATTTTGATGAGCTCAAGACTGGTGGGTCCATTCCTTCTCCATTTCTAGAGGAAAAATGGAGGGCAGACTAAGGAGAAAAGTGCAAAAAAGTGAAGAGATTGCATTTTTATTTTCCTCTCCTGGGGCTCTCACACGGAGCTGTATGTGCAGTCCCTCATCTCTATTTTTATTTTGAGACAGAATTTTGTTAAATTGACCAGGCTGGGCTCAAACTTGCAGTCCTCCTGGCTCAGCCTCCCTTTTCAGAGTTCTATCTTTAAAATGGATTTTTACCTTTCCTAGTTATGAGTGTGGACTCAAAAAAGAAACCCAAATAGAAACTGGCAGCTCCTGAAGTACTTCGCATGGGGCGAACACAGTGGGTGGGAAGGCACTGAGGGGCGCTGATGGAGAAGTCAGCGTGGCCACCTCGACGGACTGCGGGCTTGTGTGACTATGCTGGTTGTTTTCCCACTGCAGCTGATGGGCTTACTAGCTTACCTTCATCCTAATTCCTTGTTTCTTAGTATAAAGGAACAAACCCTTTTTAGCCTAAATCTTCCCTTACTCCCTGGCAAGTACACAGCCTTCATGGCAGCTCACCTTCTGAGGGAGCAGAGAGCACATCAAAAAATTTCAATTCCTCTCCCATTCTTAAGTGTGAAGGACACAATGGCAAACAGTGCACATAGGGAGACTTGAATGGTCTTGTACATCATTACTAAGCCTGGAGGCTCTGTCTCTAGTGCAAGCTCAATAAACTGTCTTTCCAGAGTGGCTTCCTTTGCTGGAGAGAGTTCAAGGCTGGCGATGAACAGACAACAATGGATTTGTGACTACAAGAATCACACAGACGCATTGTGCTGGAGATGATAAGAGCTCTGCTGTTTCAGGTGTCTTTGAAAATCTATCACCAAGTTTATCACAATTTTTCTCCCAGCTTCCTGGAATAATACTGCTTCACTCACAGGAAAATAAAGGAAGAGATACTATAAAGAAAGTATGTATCAAATCCTGAGTTCTCTAACATTTAAAAAGTGAATGGTTAAGATCCTAAGTTATAAAAAAAAAAAAATCATAAGTTATTATACAATAAGTAATAAAAGACAACACTCTCATAATTTTACAATAAATCTTAATACCAGATAAGCTTTTTTCCTGTTTGAATTAAATTAACTTTAATAGCAAATGCTATTTTTAGCTTAGAAAACCCTTTGTGTTCTGATCTTCTGTTCACTGCTTTCTTCGGGACAATATTCTGGTGGTCTTTTCCTTAGTCTGCTCATTAATGCTGGTGGTATTGCATTACGGTCACAGGGCTGTGTTTAGAGGCCCTTTACACTCAAAACTCTCCTTGCCTGGAAGTTCTTAGTTCATTAACTTTTGTCAGCATGCCCATTAGCCAAGGTATCGCCCCACAGCCCGAAAGGAATGAAGTGTCTCTATTGCTCAGTGTTCTGTTCACTGTGACATGGAAAACCAGTGATCTTAGTTAAATACCAACTGACATAAAATAAAATGCCCGGTTCTACCTGGCAAAGGAGACAGACTGTCAGAAAGAAAGGCATGTTACATCCCAATCAGATCTGGGTAGTTCTCTTATGTATTTTTATTCTTTTCCTAAGTGTCCCATTAACTTCCAAAAACTCATTGACCAGTAATAGAGGATAAGACAATAAAAGACAAACAAGCAAGCAAGTGAGGGAGTTTTCTGGCAATGGGTGTGTTATGAGGGAATAGATTCAAAGCTTGCCCAGATGTCAGGGCCTTACCACCTCACAGTCCGAGGAGTGTGACTTCAGCACCCTACATGAATTGACTGCCTACATTAGTGCTGTGAATGCACTTGAGTGGGAAATCCATGCAATTAATCTACACCACGTATCACACTGAAAGTAAGTAATGAATCTGGGGAGTCTAGTTTGCAGCACTATTGGTAATAGCCAAGGAAAGAAAATAATTAGTCTTCATCAGTGGGTGAATGGATAAAGAAAATGTATGTGTACACAACGGGAAACTATTTGGCCACAGTAAGGAAAAATAATCCTGTCATTTGAGATAACACAGATAGAACTGGAGATCATGAGATCATTATGTGAAGAAAAGTATTTGGGAGAGAGAGAGAGAGAGAGAGAGAGAGAGAGAGAAGTACCAGATGATCTGACTCAGACGTGAAATTTAAAAATGTTGATCTTGCAGAAGCTGAGAGCAGAAAAAGGTTATCAGAGGCCAGGGAGGTTTGGGGAAGGAAGGATAAGGGACAGGATGACCAGCAGGCACAATGTTAGAGCTTGATGGGAGCAAGAGTTTTTAGCCTGCTGGTGCACAGCACAGGGACCAGAGATAGCAGTATTGTACCATACACTTTCCTAGAGGAAAGTCTTTTGAACGTTTTCTCCATAAGGCAATGACAGAAACTTTACTTAAACATTGCACAGCACACACATCTATCCAAACAGTTTGGTCTCATTGCTATGTGCATTATTTATGCTTTATGCATCCATTAAAAAGTAAAACAATAGAATAAACTGTACCCCGCTGTCTTATGTTGAAGGGAGACACTTGTTCGAAACTACATTCCCTTTACCAATGTTCTTCATTATTATTAGATATTAAATTAAAATTAGTTAAGATTTTAATGTTCAATTATTAAAATCAAGTGAAGAATGAACATTCTAGCATTTTTGTTTTAAGATGGGAAATCAATTATGTGTTCATACTTATAATTATTGCCTTGATTAATACAATAGCTATATTGTTTCTGAGAAAAATACATTAAGACATCACTAAAGAAGTTAAGTGCCTTTTTATTCAGCTGAAGCCAGCATTTAAACTGAAGACGTCAGTGTTATCCCTACCTGTCCCTGGCAGGCCTTTGTAAATTCATCTAATTAAGTGCCCATTGCCTTCAAGAAACTTGCCTTAGTTACTTTTCTCACCGCTGAAACAAAATACCCAACACCCAAAGTTAAAGGGAAAAAAATTTATGTAATGTGTAGAGGTTCCAGTCCAAATTGGCTGGCTCCAACGCAAAGGCAGCGTAACAGAGGGGCACCAGTTCACGGCAGCGAAGACAGCAAAAGCAGCAAGAGGAAGAGAGGGGACAAGCCTCTTTCTGTCCCTTATACTGTATGCTTGCTACCCACCCTAGGGTGGATGTAGCACTCAGACTCCTAATCCCAGCACTGGACCATCAATCAATTCATCCACCTCTGAAAAGCCTGCTCCCCTGAGACTGCATGAGGCTCTGGAAGGACAAAAATATAAATTTTCAACAGAACTCTAGGTCACTTTTTACAAATGAAACACTATTTTCATAGACAGATAGATAGATCTATCTATCACTTCAGTATCTCCAGAAGACTGTGCAGGATCCTCAGCAAATACAGAACTCCATAATG
This sequence comes from Dinomys branickii, assembly GCA_004027595.1. Lineage (NCBI taxonomy): Eukaryota > Metazoa > Chordata > Mammalia > Rodentia > Dinomyidae > Dinomys > Dinomys branickii. Next base: position 5,379 of record PVLD010000733.1, on the reverse strand, counting down.
CTTGAGTCCCTTTTATAAAATGTTGTAGTATTTGTACACAGCCTATGTAAATTTTAAATCATTTCCTCTTGTAAATGTTAAGTCATCTCTAGATCACTACTTATTTTTTGATTCATTCTCATTCATTTGCTCACAATCATTTTATTGTCGTACTGACATAAATGTCTGCCCCCTAAGCTTGGGTTCCTTGCCTTTCTGTGTTTTATGTAATAACAACCATTCTAATATGTTTAATTCTGCAAAATTAGTGTTGTATGTGTTCTTACACAATGGTCACATTTTTAGGCTGTATCATAAGTGTAGAATAACTTGCAGTATACCTATTGTTGCTGATTTAGCCTTATATTTTTGATGCCTGTCTTTGCCTTTGTAACTACACATGACTTCTAATTACATATACTAAATAAGCAAAAAGATGGTATATTGCAACTTATCTATATTTATGATGTCATAAAAATACAACACCCTATGCAAGGAAACATATTAGAATGGCTACCATTACAATAAACACCTTATAAAGGACAGAAACACAACATTAAGGAGCAGGTATTCATGCTAATCAATCAGACAATAAAGTGATCTTCAGCAAATGAATGATGAAGGACCATAAAGTAAACAGCATGTTTACCCAATTTATTATATCAAACATGGGTTTTTAAAATGCAAAAATTGAGGATACCATAATCAGATCACGTCGCAAGTACCCTTGTCTTATCTACTTTTGTACTTACCTACTTATCTATTGATTGATGTACTTATTTGTGTCTACTTATGCATTTACTTATTTTCACTTTAAAGAACCTGAGCCTGGCCATCAGACAATGTGCTCTAGGTTTAACTCTCACGAGGAAGGAGCCTCAGATCGACTCAAAAGGCTTGTAGCTTTCAAAGTATCACCTTTACATTGCACCTAATGTTTGCTGAATTAGTTACATTTGCACTTAACATACTTATGTTTAGATTAAAATTTTAATTTATTTATGTATTGCATTTAATAAATCCCAATTTCATTTGTATATTTAAATGATCTAAATAAGGTAAACTGTAAAATATATTCAGTTGTATCCATCCGTCTGCAAAAACTCTAACGCAAATTAAAATTTAATTTTGTCCCAATTAGTATTTGTGCTTGCTCTCCATGTCACAGTCATTGATTCACAGTTTATATTTCTAACAACAGTCATAGAATATAAATAATAAAATACTGTGTAGGAGAAATATCATTCTTTTTGTTGGTTCTAATGAAAGGACTAACATTCATTTTTAGTCAAAAACAAAATCTGGTCAAATAACAAATTTATGAAATTTATAAAGGCATTAGTACATAAAACCATCTTTTACTTACCAACACAAAGACATTTTTAAGTAGAAAGTTATCTAGGGCTTTTTTATGTAATGAAAATACAATTTTGCTAATATCTTAGTTCATCTTTGATAAATTTTACATACTAGGAAACATTCAGAATTTAGCTATAAAACAAATGCTTGTTATGTTCTAAGGCATTTATTACTGTTCCGTGCTTGCACATAAATTATAAATTGTATATTCATCTAAACAAATTTCTATCAGTATCTAAAGGTCAACATGAAATTAATACTAATTGAATTTATTTAAAATGCTAAAACAGGCTATATGTGTTTCATATAAGACATGAATATGTGTTACACTAGAATGTCTGTTACATAGCATAATTTTTAAATCTGAGTTTTTATTTGAACAGCATTTTATTTGAACAGGTTACCATTCCCATAATTCAATAGTAATTAATGGTTTTTGTAATTAACCTAAATTCATGTGATTATCAAATTTCAACCTATAATTATATTGTCTAATTAGGAAATTATGATGCAGAGTGAAATAATTATGAAAGGTGATGACTTGAAATAAAATCTATCCTAAACTATCCTTTGTTTACTTAGCAGAACATATGATTACCAAATTACACAGTGTTCTCTTCCCAATGATAAGTCTGATGGAAACCAAGTGGCACGCATCAGCACTGACTCTTCCCTGGAAGGGAAGAAGAACACTCTCTCCAAGAAGATGAAAAAGAATCAGTCCCATTTTCTGTTCATTTTGCACCAGAATGAAACAGAGAATGAATGGGGAAATGGGAAACTGCAACACGCTTTGTCAGAAAAGAGCATCAGTTTTAGGAGAGTTGTCTTTTCTCTCTGCCTTTCCATCTCTGTGTCTCTGTCTCCTTCTCCCCCTTCCTCCTCCCCTCTCCCTCTCCCTCTCCCTCTCCCTCTCCCTCTCCCTCTCTGTCTTCCTTTCTCTCTCCCTTTCTCTTTCTCTCCAGGAGTCAATATTATCACTAAAACTCCTAGAATTAAAATACAAACTCATATTATTTAATGGGAAGAAGGAAGGGAATAATTTTCTATTGATATCTTACCGTTCCTCCAACTGAAGGAGCACCTCCCTCTCTAAGAGCTTTCCTACATCCGCAGCATCAGCGTGGTGTGGTCTCTGTTAAGGTCACAGTTGCTTCACAGGGCCAAGCCTGAACATCCCACATGCAGGCTCCTTCCGAGGCCTTCCCTCTTTCAAGAAAGTTTCCCAGTCTTCATTCGTGTGATAACAACATGCGACTTACCAAGGTGTTAGAGAATCAAGTGAGGAAGTATTTAATAAGTACTTTGGAGCTATAAGAGGTTATAAAATCCAAGAGGTTTTGTTAGTTCCTTAGAGGCTTAGCAGCCATAGGACAGGATTAGACACACTTTCAATATACCCTGTCTTTGGGACCATTGACATTTTCCCAGAGAAATTTGGTATGTTAAAATATCCCTCCTTCTACATATACCCAACCTGGGGAAGTTGCACATTCTCATCTCTGTGTTCTACTGACATGCATAGTTTTCACTTTGCATCTTGATCTGTTGTGAAGATGAAGTCTCTTCACTACTTGAAGGGCAAAGGCTACATATTTCATTTTTCTTCCCTGGCACTACTGAAATACTTGTTATATAGTAAATCTCTGATGAATGTTTGCTGAATACGTGAATGAAGAACCAAGGAAGATGTCTTTATACAGTAGAGTTATATCACTGCGTGATCTCTTACAAATTTACACTGAGAGTCATCCAAAAGTCATAGATGTAATGAGAATCAAGGTAGGATTAAAATTCTGGGTCCAAATGAAAGTATCCCTGCTGCACAAAATTATATTGTTGATTTTAGGAAAAAATAATTTCTTGAAATTTTAAGTAAAGAAATTTCCGTAATTATGATAGAAAATGTGACCTCAAGTTCAATCTTATAAACAAAATTGTAAATTAAAATTTTAGAGGAAACAAACACTACCCACATCTGTTTTACTTTACCTTTAAAGAAATTAGCGAAAGATGCGGTGACTATATTTATTCTTTCTAGAAATTCTATTCCTGAGAAATCTACAGTGGCACAGTGGTATTTTGGGGATGGACGTGGATGTGACTATGGGCCAAGATGTTAACGTGTCCCTCTCTATAAGATGCAGAGCAGACCCGAACATCTGGGCTAATGGAAATTGCTAAATGGAGATCAGATGATTATATGACAGGAGATTTGCCTAGCTTGAAGAGTCCTTGAAAGCATCTGTAGCCTTCTTTTAAAATGTGTTCCCAAACTTGGTTTTTGAGACTTGATTCCCATCAATTTCAACATAATTTAGTCCAATCCAGTGAAGAGTCTTTTTAAAAAAATTCTCTTCCTTTCTGCTGTTTCCTTCAAAGTTTGTAGAACAGAAACAGCAGGTCATGTGTTAACTGAAGAAAACCTGCTGCTGAACAGAACTTCTATGAGGGAATTTACAAATTATTATCCAGAGTGGGTGCTCTAACCGGTTTTTTCCTGAGTAGGGAAGAAGCTCTGCCAAGCGAGTGACATCAAAGCAGCTTTAAGGACTGCGGGATCTCCCGGGTAGGAAGGTGCTAGCTAGGTGCCCCGACGGGATTTGTGAGGGGGGGAAGGAGCTCCACCCAGGGAGGAACACCTGAGTGGCCTGTCTGCAAGACCCCTGGGGCGGCGAGCTGTTTATACTCCCCAGCCAGGTCTCGGGGTAGGGAGTAGAAGCGGAAATCTCAGCAGACAGCTTAAGGGACATTCTCCCAAACAGAAGTAACCATTGGAGCAGCCTCTGCAGCAGACCTTTGCCTGCTGAACTGCCTGGGGAATTTATAGCTCCACATTTTGAATCTGATACCCCAAAATGGGAAAACAGAACAAAAAAACGCAGTCTCAAAACTCAACCCCACCCAGAACAAGTTTTGAATGTGAGGATACAGGGGAACCAGAAAGCCACATACCTGCAAGTTATGAAACGATTGCATCCGAAATGAAACAACTCCAACAGGCCATAAAAGAGCTTAAAGCAGAAATAAGCCACGAACCTGCAATGATTTCTCAGACAAAAAACGAGCTGAAAACAATGATGGAAGAAATGTTCTGGGCACATAGAGAAGAAATAGACAAAAGACTAGAAGAAAATAGGAAACAAATGGAAACGTTACAAGAGCAATTTAGGAATGCATTACCAAGAATGAAACAGGTCCAAAGAGAATGTCAGGATTTGAAAACTAACGCTGAAAGCATGCAAAACCATCTAAGTGAAGCCGAAGATAGAATTTCAGACTTTGAAGACAGCATGGCAGCTTATGAGCGTGAAAGGAAGAATCTCATGATATCATCAAAGACACAAGAAAAGTCAATCCAACAGCTGCAAGATGAGGCAAAACGTAACAATATTCGAATTATAGGAGTGTGTGAAACCGCAGGAGACATCACAAACGATATAAAAGGAATATTTGATGAAATAATAGCAGAAAATTTTCCAAACAAGGTAAAAGACACTGAAGTTCAGTTAAGCGAGGCATATAGAATACCAATGTTCCATAACCCAAAGAAAAACACACACAGGCATATAATAGTCAAGATCCCAGATATCCAGCAAAAGAACACAATATTAAAAGCTGCTAGAGAAATGAAACAGATCACCTATAAAGGAAAGCGCATCAGAATCACAGCAGATTTCTCAACGGAAACCATGAAATCAAGAAGAGCTTGGAGCAAGATACTACAGATTCTGAGACAAAACAACTGACAACCCAGATTGATGTATCCTGCAAAATTATCCCTCAAATTCAATGGAGAAATAAAATATTTCCAGGACAAAGAACAAATGAAGAACTTCATAAGTGCCAAACCAGCATTAGAAAAAGCACTAAAAGATATTCTAGACAGAGAAAAAAGAGACCACAATCCCAAGAACAGCTATAGAAATAACTCCCTAAACAGAACAAATAATTAAACAGTCAGCAAAAGAAGGAAAACTTCAAGTAAATAACATGACTAGAATAAGCCAACATATAACCATGATAACCATTAATGTAAAT